>JAHBCN010021378.1:0-14131 GCA_019359885.1 Listronotus oregonensis | reverse complement strand
CCAGCCAAGAATCCATAAAAGAAGAAAAAAAAGGAAATGAAGACCAATCGGGGGGAAATGAAAAAAAGTCAAGAAGAAATGAAGACCCAAAATTTCCCGAAATAGTCAAGAAGAAACACGACAAAATAGAGAAAATAAAAAAGTTTTTAAAAAAGAGGCCAAGCAGAGATGAAACAAGAGCTAAAAAAAAAAGATGGAAAAAGATCCGAGAAAACCAAAAAGGAGAATTTTATCAAACCCAAGATGAGATGAAAAACAAATGTTACTTGGGGTAAAACTTTCCAAAGAAGATGTAAAAGAGGAAATGAAGAAATACAGCACACCGTACAGTCAGTTGAAAGTCATTTTCCCAGAAACCCCCAAGGGGAAATACAACAGGAAGTGCAACATTTACAACGACAAATTCAAAAGCTAGCTACTGGGCGTCGTTTCGAAAGTGGTACCGCAACAACTATTATGAAACCACCAATTTTTTGATGGCAAGATACCATGGGTTACTTACCTGCGACAGTTTGAAGCTCCCCAATGGTAACAATTGGAGTTTACCGGAAAAGGCACGAGCTCTAGTCCCGTGCTTTTCGGGGTGAAGCCATGGGGGTTTTTAAAAGAAATATTCCCAAGCAAAACAATGTGACTATCCCCATTGTGAAGTTCCAAAAATGAGATCGGTAAAGCCCCCTTTAAAGTTTAAAAAAACGCGCCAAAAAGGAAAAAAAACAAAGATACAATGAAAGCCTTCGGGGAGTATAAATTTTTCGTACGGCTAATTAATCTGACATATCCAGCCTCCCGGGAAAAAAATTAAACAAGAATTAGCAGTAGGTAGTTTCATTGAAGGCACTGATCCGGATATAAAACCGGGGTTTTAAAAGGCTAGACTTAAGAAAATATCGGGGAAGCTCTTGCCTATGCACTTAAATTTGAAACAGCCAAACAAACACCCCGGGGGCAGACAAGAGTTCGAAGGATGAAACCTTTTATTTTCCAAAAGGGGGGGGGAAAAGGCAATTGGCCCCAAAAGGGCCCCCCGGGTATTTTTAAAAAAAAATTTCTTTTTTTGGGAAACTGCTAATGGACAAGTCATCCCAAATTTAAAAAGGGAATACATGAAGCCAGAATAACCTTTATACACGTTGTGTTTTTTGCTGACATAATGGATGAAGTTATCCTTGGCCTTAATCATGGAACATCAAGTTTTTTTGACCTTCCCAAAATCGAACTAATAATGAAGAAATTGTAATGGCCCCCACGGAACAATGAAGCATCCATTCGAGAAGTTGTCTTACGAAGATGTCATATGTTGATGTTTAAATTGTTAGAAAAAAGGGGTTTTTTGTTTTCTGTCTTCTTTTAATCTGTTTTTTGTGTGGTATAGAATGAGTTTTGAATTGGTGTTTAATATTTTTTGTGTATAAAAAATAGTTTTTTTTTGTTTTGAAGTATTTTTTTTTTAAATTTTGCGGGGTTAAAACGTCAAATACGTTTATTTGTCGTTGATTGAATTCAATGTTTTTTAATCCGGACTTTTTTTGCTGGTCTCTTGAACATTGTTGTTATTGTTAAGGTTTTTTTATGGGGATTCCAAGTGAAAAAAGATTTTTTGGGCCTTGTGATATCTTAAATAAATGAACTTTAATGCAATACAGGATCGGACTTTGAAATTTTCCCCCTTTTTTCTTTTTGCGGGTTGCCATATTTTAAAAGGGGGCGTGTTTCTTTTGGGGAACTGAGTAGGCGGTTTTTTTTCCCCCTGGGAAAAGGTTTTATGGCATCTCATTTTTAAATGTTAAAAAAAAACATACTAATTATGTCTGCTTTTTTTAAGTGTTGTGCATGTCGGGGCGGAAAGGTTTAAAGGGGGAGATCGTTAAAAATTATAAAATCTACTGTTCAAGGAATTTATGGATTCGGCTTTGAGTAATGAGTTGCGGGGGGACGTAACTAAAAAGGGAAATAAAAAAAAATCATAAACACTAAAAAAAAAAATAGAATATAAAGACCAATATAAAAAAAAGTTTGAAACAAAGAGTTTTGATAAAAATGTGTATGAAATGGAGGGGGAAATTTAATCTGGAGGTTGTGGAATAAAAAGACAAATTTAAAAAAAGCTTTAAAATTTAAAAATTTTAGAACTAACAGCTGAAAAAAAAAATTTTTTTAAAAAAAATCAAATCATTTGAAAGTAGATCCTAAAAAAAAACCTGTTTCAATCCAAAAAAATTGGACCCAGACCGAAGGCATGTGTGACGGAAAAGGGGGGGCTTTGCCTGTGGGGAAAAAGGGTTAAGGAGACTAATGACCAAGGATTGAAAAAGACAATACTAATAACACTACATTGGCAACTCAGACTGACTAGATGTGGATATTTTCTAAAAAAGGGTTTTTTGCGAGGCCATTCTCCGTATAAATGTTCTAAGGAGGTTCAGATGATTTGAGTTAGGCGCACCAAAAGCATTACTGAAGTGGTCAATTAATATTAACACCACACATTTTAACACATAAAGATACCAAAACCACAAGTTTTGCTGATTGGTGATACCGGGGTCGGGGGGGTTTTGCAAGGATGTTTGGGGGTTCAGCAGCGATTTGACGTTAACTGCCAAAAAGGCACAGAGCCACAAAAAAGGGGAAATCCTGACAGAGGTCCTAAGTCATATGGTGAAAAACTGCAAACTCGGATTATGTTATTATGTTTACGGGCCCCCGAAAATTCAATTAGGGTTGCCAACCAACAGAGGCACATTGGACAAGTTAGTAAGTTTAGCATCTTTGACAAATATTATGGTTTTGGGGCCCTAGATTTCGGAAAGACGAATAATACTTAACAAACTCATAGAAATGAAAAAAGAAAGACTACGTGTGACTTTGAAAAAAAAATGTCTGGTAAATTTTGTTAAGGCGGAAAGATGGTGTCCACTATGATAATTATTATAATGTAACATGGGGCTATATAAAAAATACTCATTTGTTGAAAGGCTTTGTCTAGATTTCATAAAAACACGAAGTAATTTAAAAATGAACACAGTGTTATGCAAAAAACGTCAAATAGCCTCCTGGAAGATCATCGACAGAGTACCTTGCGGGTAAACCCAGTGCACGATAACCCGAAGATGAGTTGGGTCGAGGTGATGATGTTCTGACTGAAGGATCTGCGTTCTTAAAGAAGTGGGGAATGAGACTCGGGGAGGATACTGAGGCCCCCCCCAAAAGTGATGCCATTGAAAAAACATTTTTTTCGAAAAAATGTTACTCCACAAACCTGACTTACCCGGGTGAGCGATTATTGTGTGATTCATCGAATATTTTGCAGGATTCCTTTCAGATCACATACATTTATTGTATTATCTAATGTGCAGAGTGTCAGAACCAAGGCATTTATCCTGGCCCGAAGTTCAGCGTTTAATCCGCTATTTGTTGCAATAAGGGAATCGTGGCTCACGGATGAACAAGTAAACAGTTTTGTGGTTAAAGGGGTACAGATTGGCAGCTTCGTTTTAAAAAAGGGGAATATGAGGGGTGATGGTACGATAGTCTGGTCGGGGGAAATATTTTTCTGGGCCTGGGCTACGGTGATCTGTTCCCCAAAAAAAAGACTTTGAATCTTGTCCTGGGGGTTTTGGATGGAAATAAAAAAACCCTTTTTTTAATTTTTACATCTATCGTTCACCTTCGGGAAAATTACCAAAAATTTTTTTGGATGTTTGGAGAATTGCTGCAATTTTTTCCCAAATAAACAAGTCCTGGGGGTTTTTTGGAGACTTTAATGTTAACATGGGAGTGGAATCCAAGGAAAGGGAAGAACTAGAATGGTGCCTGTCCAACTAGGGTGAATGTTCATTGCCCAGAACTTTTGACAATGTGTTTATGATGATACTTGCTCTCCTCAGTTAATGTTTTCGATATTTTTATGTCCGACCACAGAGTTATTCTTGTGTCGGTCGATACCAACATTAACGGCAGCAAACACAAAACAATCTGCTGGAAGGATTGTACTTCGAAAAGAATAAATAAAATTTAATCTTTTCTAGAAGAGGAGGTGTGGCGGAAGTATATGGGGAGTCCGACTTCAATGGAAGTTTAAGTTTTATGAAGGATTACGGGACTACTTTGAATCTTCCTTTCCTCTTGTAAAAATAAATCAAAAAACAAAAAAAAAAGTCAAGGTTTTTGATCATTCAATGCAAAGTCTAGTGAGCCCCCAAAAGATCTTTATATTATGAAGAAACAACACCCCCAGTTAACTGGAATATACCGGACAAAAAAAAAAAACATAGACAACTTGTTGAAACTAAAAAAAAAAGTATTTTAGTAGTTTAAAAGGAGAAATCAACAAATAAGAAAAAAATTTCGGGGAAAAAATCAATAAATTCAAATAACGAACCAACTCGTAGAACAAACATTGAACTTGACAACAATGGCTCAAAAATAGATTCTCCAAAAAAAATAGCAGATTTTTTTTAAAACATATTTTATAGAAGAACCAAAAGTTATTTCTAAACAAATTTCAGGAGTAATCCGCACTCAAATTTTAAAAATTTGTAGCAATCCTAATTCAATGGTGATTATTCCTTTTGCAGAGGCTGAAATGTTTAAGATATTTCACAAATAAAAAATAAACCCTCTGTAGGACCTGATGGAATGCCATTCAAAAAATAAAGGGGTTTTTCCCCCAAACTTGTTACTCCATTTTTCTCTGGTAAACCTCTTTTTGAAACCGGTTTTCTTTCCCCCTTCTCTTAATTGTCGAGTGGTTCCCCTTCCCAAAAAAGCTACAAAGAACAACTTTTAAAAAGTTATCGGGGAAAATCCATTAGTCTGTGATCTCAAAGGTTTTGAGTATTGTTTTTTGGAAAAAATTGAACTGTTTTACTAAATACAAACTAATTCCCGAAAAAAACATGGCTATAGTGAAGGCAAGAGTACGCAGACCGCTTCGACGGGCTCTATAGTGGTATTCTGGATGACCTCTCTAATGAGCGCTGTCCGGTGGCTATTTTTTTGGGCTTGAGTCGCGCTTTTTACTGTGTCCCTCAAGACAGACTACTTAAGAGGCTCAAAAACATGTGGAATAAAAAGGGAGGGTTCTTGACTGGTTCCGATCATATTCACGATAGAGGCAATACACGAAGTTCGTGACAATGAAAACTATAAATTTCAAACTTTTCAATCGGAACGCTTAAAGTGGAGATAGGTCCTCAGGGAGGGGAAAAATTTTCCCCAATCTGTTTTCATTGTACCTAGCGGATCTTTCACTTCGTTGTCAATTACAAAATTACCCTTTACGCTGATGACCCAACAATTCTAGTCTCTGAAGGGTTTAGCTGAAACCACCAAATCCTGTGAAAAAAAAGCTCTCAAAGCTTTTTGGGTTGGTTTACTGCCAATGGGCTTTTCTTGAATGCATCAAAAAGTAATTTTTGATATTTCATCACAGCAAAGGGGGAAATTTAAAATTACGGAAATAAGGATGCAGCAACTAGCAGTAATAAAGAGACAGGATCATGGGTTTTGGGGGTATGGTTGCAGGACACCTTTAATTGGGGGGAAAAAACACTGATAAACTGTTGGGAAAAAAAATTTTTTCGGCAATCTTTCAGATCAGGTGCTTAAGACCTGTTTTTAGTGTGCAGCAATTAAAATTTTCTATTTTGCTGAAGGGGGAGTCTCGACTTACGTACCATACTGCTTTGGGGATGTTCGCCGCAGGCTGTTCTGTTTTTTCCCGTGTCAGAAACGAGCTGTTAGGGTTATGCTTAACAAATCAAAAGGGAATCTTGTCGAAGTTTGTTTAGAGAACTTCAGATCATGCCAGGGGGCCCCTTTTTTTGATAGAACAGCATGCCATGTGTTTCGAAACAAAGAATTCACTGCTTGCACATGCCGACAATCACACATATAACACCAGAAATAAATCAAGTTTAGTGTTCCACAATCACAGTATGATGTGGTCCACAAAAGGGCCGATGCTTAATGGGGATATATACGAGTATATAACCACCTTTTTTAAAAGGGTTTTTCGACAGCAAGGTTGAATATAGGCATTTTAGAAAAAAAAACTAAATTGTTTTTTTAAAAAGAAAAAGTATTACACCATAAGGGGTTCCTTTCGGATGAAGTGACATGACACTCTTTCTTTTGTGATGTTTTGAAATTTGTTGAACAGATTGTATTTTGTTTTTTATTTCAGTTTTTTTTTTTTACATGTTTTATATCTTTTTGTAAAGATCTATAAACGAATTTAAAAAATAAATAAATAAATATTACCCCCAAAATTTGAAGTCATTATCCAAGCCAAAGGGGTGGAAAAAAATCAGAAGAAGGTGAAATCCCATTAGTCGAACCCAAATTTAAAATAGTCCACTATACGTTAAAGGAATTCTACCCGCGAGAACTCTGACGCAAAACAAAAGAAATACGGTATTTGTCAGAATGATGAACTAAAGGTTACTCTCAACAAGTCAGAAAGGTGACAAAATTGGTACTTTTCAACCTGCTAATATGATAGTTACCAATACCTTTTGCAAACCTTAAAGTTGCCTCAAAAAATACCTGATGCTCTGCAAGACCCCGGGGTTTCATCAAAAGCCCTGCTAAATCCAGTGCAGGTTACTAAGCTGGCCAAAAAAATGTCCCCTTTTTCCCAAAAAGAAGTTAAATCCGGGGCACAAAAAACTAAAGAAGGGTCCGCCCAGAAAGAAATGCCCCAAAATTGGCCTACACCAAAAACAACAAAAATTCTGGGATTGGCACTTACTATTAAAATTTATACATGGTTTTTTGACATTGAAAGCCCATTACATCGCCCAACCCAAAAAAAAAGCTATGAATGGACCAAAAATTTTAAAACACCTTTATCAACTGAAGAAAGCCCTTTGCAATCCCCAGTGTTGTCATATCCCCCAATCAAACATTTTTGTGGAACCGGTCAAGCAATACTTCTATTTGGGGGAATTTTGTCACAGATACAAGATGGCCAAGAAAAAAAGATACGTATTTTAAAAAATTCTTTCAAAACCTGAAAAATATTGTGTATAAAAAAGAACTTCTAGCTATCGTCAAATCCTTGGAACATTTTCTAAATACCCTTTTGGCCAGGGAATTTCACCTGAGGACGACCATCATCACTTAAATGGTTGCTTCAGTTCAAGAATCCCGAAGGTCAGTGCCGATGGTTCAAAGGGCAAAAATACGATTTTAAAATTAAATCGAAGAGGATTTAACCATAAAATGCTGACGCTCTATCAAGAAACCTTGCCCCGAAGATTGTAAACATTGCAGTAGACGTGAAGAACAAGAAGATCCCGAGTTTCACCCAAAAACCGTCCCGTGCTCTCAAGAATGGGACAAAAACCTCCAAAAGAACACAAAAGGATCCCATTTGGAAAATTGGAAACTTAAAAGAAAATTTAGAAGGCCCCTATATCAGAAAATAGCTTTAAAGTCTTTGAATTAAATACTGGGCCTTTTGGGGCCCTTTTCTAATGAAAAATGGCAGAAAAAAGTCTGGGAAAGTTTTGACGGCAAAAGCTATACTATCAAACAATACTACCCACCAAAAGGGTTCCAAAAAAATTTAAGCTTGCACAATGGTATGGGGTGGCCCTTTCGGGGTTATAAGACTCTTAAAAAGGGTTGAAAAGGTTCTACTGGCTGGGGAAATCGTCCGATGTTAAAACGGTCAGAATGTTAAGGGCGGGGCCTCACAAGGGGGCCTAAAGAACCATGGCAAGATGAAGCAATCAATGTAGGGGCACCTTTTTAAAGAATTGCCATAGACATAAGGACCATTTCCAATAAGTAAATCTGGGAATCGCTATATTCTGGTAGCGATGGATTACTTCACAAATCCGGAAGTCTACCCCCTTTTCCCTCAAGAAGCTACCACTATTGCCATACTATTTAACAATGGATTTTCCATATGGATTCAAAAAAATACTACTGATCAAGGTAGAAACTTTGAATCCGATCTATTCAAGAACCTCTGTAATCTCCTGGGAATCCAAAAAAACCAGAACCACACCCCTTCATCCCCAGTCAGATGGAATGGTCGAAAGATTTAACAGAACTCTTGATAACTACCTGAAAATTAAAGTAAATGACCAACAAACCCCCCCGGGGGACAACTGTATACAGCCTTTTTTACGGGGCCTATCGCTCCGCATTTCAGGGAAACCACGGGAACGTCACCTGAAAAAGAAATTTTTTTGGAGGGGGGTTATCCCTTTCCCAATTGACTTACTTACTGGACGACCTTCTACCAATGAAAAAACAGAGAAGATTATGTAAGTCAACTCAGTAAAAAACTGCAAGAATTACACGAAGGGGTTCGCAAAAAACTTAAAAAAGAAAGTGACCGTATGAAGTCCCGCTATGATTTAAAAAAAGCTAATCATCAGGGATTTAATGTCGGTGAAAAAGTTTGGTTATATAATCCAAAAAGAACCGGGGGGCGTTCCCCAAAACTGAAAAAAGTCATGGGAAGGACCGTATAAAGTAGTGCCCCGGCTTAATGTTTGGTTCCGAATTCGAAGAGCCCACGGGAAAAGATGAAAGTTGTACATCTGGAACGGCTGTGCCGCTATCAAATTGAGAAGATACTTGATCGAGACGATCAAAACTTGGGAGGAGGAAAGATACAGATTTAAAAAGTATCTGTTTAGTTAATAGAACTGTAAAAGGGTTAAATTTAAATTTTATTTAGGTTAAATTTATTAAAAACAGGTTCCCCAAATTTTTTCCCTTTTTCGACGATCATTGCGGATTATCCTGGGGGCGCTGGAGACATCTATTTAAAAATTTTTTCTTGCATCCTGTAAAAAGAATTCTTCCAGCTAATTTAGATTTTTCCCAATTTTTCCCTTTCTTTTCCACATTACTATATAAAGCGCGAAGGAAATCCGCACGGGCCAGTTTAGTTTTGTATGTCGAAGTGATAAGAAGTTGACAGTCATTTAAAAGGGTTGGGGGGGTTTGTCAAAATTTGTTACTTAAAGTTTTACCATAGAAACATTTGTAAACCTGATATCCAATAAAAAGGTGTAAAACCAGGATCCGTGTTTTTATCGGGGTGTCACGGAACAGTATATCTATAGCAACATAATATAGTATTATACTGCATATTCATACCAATGTATATTATACATAATGTTCGATGCAGTATAATTTTTAAGCTTCCTTGGGGAAAAAGTAAAGGGTTGTTAGGCATATTAGTTTTTTTTTCAACCAAGTAATTTGCCAAGTATAAGTTGAAAATTAAAATACAGTCATATATGAGCTTGAGCTTAGTTATACAAATAACAAAATGATAAAACAAAAAAAATAACTAACTGAAAGGTTTATGGGAATTATATGGGAAATTTTAAACTTTTCAGCATTATTTCAATAAGTTGTAGAACTAAAAAATTTTATTAATAAGTACGCGTTTTAAAAAGTGCAAATAACAACAAAAAAAAAATTCCCTCATAATTTAAAACAGAGTAAGAAATTAAAAGATGTTAGCGAATTATTAACATTATATGAACATAATTAATTAAAAAAAGGGAAAGATTTAAAACCACAAAAAAAAAATTTCCGAAAAAAATCCATCTTATTCTTTAAATATTTCTGGTATGCATACCAAATTTTTAAATTTTTTGTCTTTAAAATTATTTAAATAAATTTATATAGGCAAGTCAGTTAAACCTTTAGTACCCCATATTCTCACAATAAAATTTTTAGAAATAATATTTAGGGATACTTTTTACTTCATTTTTTGATCTATATACCAACTTTCTGGGTTTTTCCCCGTATAAATGTTTATTAAACATTTAACCTTTTTAAAATTTTTAATTAGCTTTTAGTTTAAATTCTTTCTGTGGAGAAGTTCAATTAAAAAAAACTTTCTTTCAGTACTAAAAAAACCCTTTGTGTGCATTGGGATATAGAATTAAATAATGTCTCAGACTGCCTTAAAGGTAATTTTAATAATTTGCTAACTTTTGTAAATATGATTGTTATATGAACTGTTAAAGTGTCTTGTGCGTTAAAAAAATACTTTTTTTTTTGTTTGTTTCTTCAATTAGAACTTATGCGACAGCAGGAGGAGAGCTAGTGTTGCTAAAAAGGTCAAAGCAAAACAAAATTATTTCAAGGAGGCCCAGATGTCCCAGTTCATTAAGAGGTGGCTTTATGGATCTTTTACTATTTAGAGCGACTTTTTCGTTGGCTTTAGGTGGAACAGCTTTGGGCTTTTTACTGTAATCGGTATGATTTCTAATAAGAAAAAATGAAAGAAAAAACCAAAGGTAAAATGTACAATTAATCTTATTAAATATATCAGGTGTGAAATTTTATTTTGTTTATTATTTTTTTTTTCCCTTATTGCTTTTAGCATACATTGTATTCTATCATTTTTGGTTTTTCTTATTGGGGAAATTTCAACTATTAAAACCTTTTATGGAAAGTAAAAAAAAAGAAACAAATTCCTTTTAAAAACCTTTCTATAAATTTCTTTTCTTTACATGATTGTCATTATTTTTGATACCATTATTTGCTTATATTAACCTTTAAATTTTAATTAAATAAAAAATTTTTTTACTTAAAACTAATAAAAAAATTGTTTATGCTAAAATGGGACAAAAATGAATATAATACATAAACTTTACCGATACTATTACTTTTTAAAATACCTTCTCCCCCCTCCCCCAGATAAAGGCATGTACGTAATTAATGAGGGGCCCCTTAGGTTAGGAGAATAAGGGGTATCTTCATTGCAACAAATACCCACTGAGATATAAAGGGTATCCCAAATTGAGGGTGACCATTGGGATCTCGAAACTATAAGAGATAAACAATACAAATTTAAATTGTGACAAAGTTGCGCAATTTGGTGCTCAAACGAATGATGTTTAAAAATTAAGAAAATTTCGACTACTTTCGAAATATACGAAAACAAAAACAAATTTTTTTTAAAATTGATTTTTATTTTTTCCTGATTTTATTTAAACAGTTTTTATAAAATAAATTACATTTTTGTATTGCCACTTTTTCTTTTCTAAAAAATGGCATTATTAGGTTTTGAAACCGACTTTTTAATTTTTTTGGGCCCATCATCAACTTTTTTTTTTTTAAATACGACCTGCATGTTTTATTTCGATTTCAAAAGGGCTCGTCATTCTTAAAACAGACATGTATTACACTTTTTTGTTATTAAATGTTTCGCATAAAATTACATCATCAAGCATAAATCTGACTTCATTCTAAAAAAAAAGCGTTTTTTTTCAAAAAAAAGGAACCATACAAACGATCTAAAACAACTTATTTTTTTTTTTTGCCCCCAAAGCAATTACAAAACCAACTAACAGACATTTGTTATGTTATTAAATGATTAAGAAATCTTTAAAAGTGTAAAACAATAACACAAGGAAAAACCAACTTAATTTAAAAGTCATAAAAGATATTCAAATTAAAAAGCCTTCGTTTTTGAATGCATTTTGCATTTAAGCCTTCGTAATTTTAGTATAGATGGTTGAATGAACCAAAGCAGGAATAGTTTCTAATTAAAAGAAGTTCGCCCCTGTGGTCTGACTTTTTGATGTTGTCGGTGATTTTCTATCGACCTAAAAAACCGTGAGTTGGAAAATTACACTCGTCGGTCCAGATTACTTTTGACATAAAATCGTTGTCTTTTCAAGTTTATTCCGAACCCAATTAAAAAAATTCAGCCTCCTGAATTTATCACCAGGTCTTAAGTTTTTTTAGATGGTTTTTAAAAAAGGTCGATAATTATTTGAATTTAATGTGCGCCATATTATTCTAGGTGTCCGCAGCTCATTTTCAAAACGCCTGGAGCTGCGAGGAGCATTATTAACCTTAAAATAGAAAAACGTCAATAGCGAAATTAAGTCAATTACAGATCTAAAATCTTACCGTATTTAAAATATTTTCTTCTTCCTCTGGATCGATTCGACGCCCATATTTATTTCTAGGTTTACTAAAGCCTTTAAATTTCAGTTTAGCAGACAAATTTTCATGCGGTTGCACTCCCTGATATTTGGTTTAGATATTGTCACTAGAAATTCTAGATTTTTTATTAGAAATGTAATAAATAGGGTAAGATACCCCTTTTCTACATATTGGAAAACATTTTTTTACTATAAGACTACAAAAGAAAAAAATAGCTATAACAATATCAATCAATAGCTATCAACAATAGTCGGTCATATTGGCTTAGGGGGTATATATTTTGTTTCATAGCTAATTTTTTTTTTAGCATTTTCACTTTTTGCCATAGGTATATGTAGAAGTTATAGCGGTAGGGTTGGGCTTTTTTATATGTTGTTATATTGTATCTTTGTTATTAGTTGGGTTTTTTTTGTTGCTTTAGGACAATAAAAAAAATTGTTATTTTAGATCGTTTGATTTGGTTCCTTTTTTTTGAAAAAATTTAAAGAATTTAGTTTAGTTAGGGAGTAAATCTGCTTGATGATGTAATTTTACGTCGAAACGTTTAATAACATAAAAAAGTGTGATACATGTTTCTTTTAAGAATGACGAGTCCTTTTGAAATCCGAAATAAAACATGCAGGTCCGTATTTAAAAAAATCAAGTTGATGATGGGCCCAAAAAATTGAAGCGTCGGGTTCAAAAACTAATAATGCCATTTTGTAGAAAAGAAAAAGCGGCAATACAAAAAATGTAATTTATTTCTCAAATAAAGTCAGGAAAAAAAAAAATCAATTTTTTAAAAAAATTTTTTTTTTCTGTATATTTCCGAAAGTAGTCGAAATTTTCTTTTAAATTTTTTAAAAATCATTTGATTGAGCACCAAATTGCGCAACTTTGCCAAAATTTAAACTTTTTTTGTATCTCTTATTGTTTCTGAGATCCCGGGCACCCCCCGAATTTGGGACAACTTACATACCACAAGATGTAAAATTGCTTTACCAAAGGTTAGCCATAGAAATTAGGATCATTACGTAGCAAACAACCCAAAAATTTCTAATTACCCAAAAAAATTGTCTTTTTTGTATCTGAGAACATTCTATGAAAAAAAGTCTTACTATTGACGTACGGGCATATCATCAACCAAATCGTTTTTCATAAAAAAATCTTATCATCACGTTCTCTTGGTGAGACCTTCTTAAATTTTTTATAGCCAGTGCTGTAAATTACGGCCATGTTTTTCAAAACTTAAAATTTGGCTAAACCAAATTTGATTTAAAAAAACTATTAAATAATCGTCCTTGTCATAAATTTTTTTTAAACATTACCTCTAAAAAAAACGTTAATTTCGCCCATGACTTAAAAAATTGACGGATTTTTTAAATAAAATTTTTCCCTATTGGGTATAGTGGTTTTTAATTTTCAACTTTACCAAATTAGTTCATCTACCCGTTGACTTACATATTTTTTAAAATTAAATTTTATTTTTACTAATGTATATAATACATTTTGGAAAAGGTTAGTTATTTTAATTTTTTTCAAGTATTTTTTATAGTTATAATCGCCGATCTATGTAGTTAATTTAAGTTAATAGATCAGACTAAAGCTCTACTAGACTTGAAGACAGTGTACTTTAAAAAATTTTTTTTTTTAATTATAATTGACTACTTGTCCCCACCATTAAGATAACACCAATTGCAGTCACGGTGGTAAAAACCGATGTTTCTGATAAATTTTTTGGAGTTGACCATAAACAAAAGCCTTCGCAAAAATTGTAGTGTATCTTTTAAAAAAAACATCAGTTTTATTAAAATAAACAAAGAAACATTTAAAAACCATTTTTTTTAAAATCAATTTTATTCTTTAGCTATATTTTTAACCGAATTCGTCGCATTTTTTTTAGAAATTGAATAAAAAGGGTTTTTTATTCATTTTTAGTAACAACAGCATTGATTTATAATAGTTTATTGGGGGGATTTGAATTCAAATTAGACTTTTATAGAATATTGACTCCTTTTTTCTATTTTTAGTTTAAATGCAAATTTATCAAATAAATTAAACTAATTATGTTGTTAGGTAAAAAAAAATATGAAAAAAATTTTTTTTAAAATGTATCAAAAAATGAGACGCTTTCAAATATAAATTAATAAAAAAATGTTTCATTTAGAAAAAGTACTTTAATTCTTTTTTGTTCCAATTCAAAAGCCAT
>JAHBCN010021377.1:0-14210 GCA_019359885.1 Listronotus oregonensis | reverse complement strand
GAAACACAACAAAAAATAACCAGAACGAACAATTAAAAAATATCTGATGTTATCGGGAAAAAAAAACCAATGTAAATCTGTAAAAGGGGTCATATATGTTTTTTTGGCAAACATTCAATACAATCGGGGCTACAAATGGCTCATTTTAAATTTTTAAAAAAAATTTAAAGTTAATTTTTTTAAACAGGATAGAAAAACATACCTACAAAAAAAATTTTTTTTCCCCTTAGTTAGTTTTTTAATAGAAAATATAATCAAGTAGTGTTTTTTTTTTTTTATTGTGCGATTTTTTTTTTAAAAAAATGGGGAATAGAGAAATTTAGAGCAAAAAGTCGTTTAGCTTCAGTTAGTTCCTATTTTTTTGCAATGTTTAATGGTGAGTAACAGATATGTGGTATTGTACTGTACTTTACTAGCGGGTACTAGTGAATTTAAATTTTACAATATTTTAAAAAAAATTTTTTAAAATTTAAAAAAAAATCAATATAAGACACATCCGATTATTATTGAAAATTGATTTGTGCACTGGCTGTACGAAAAGTTTAAGGATTTTTTTCGGCAAACGTATGCTCGGCCCCGTTGATTAGTATTTTTAGTCGTCCCATATTGACATATGGCGGTGTTTTTTTTTTTAAATTGGAACCCAAGTATTTTTAAAGAGCATATAAAGTTATACAGTGTGATACATTAAGTTTGCAAAAATTTTTTTTATTTGTAATTTGCCAGAATTCATTTATAAAAGTTGGTGCAAAAAAATTAAAAATGCTTAGAAGTAAAGTCCCCAAAAAAAAAAACCCCCTATTTAGAAACAGTCAGGCCTAAATACCAAGGAGGGCCCCCCTTTTTGGAATTTTTATTTTTATTTTATTTATTCTGATAAAATATTTTTGTAAAATAGTTACAACCAAATCATTTTTAAAATTTTTTTTTTAAATGAACGCTATTTGTTAAATTTAAACTTTTTTTTAAAAAAAAGGATCTTTGTATAAAAAAGTATCATGTAACCAGTAGCTAGCTTGTCCTCGCCGTGCGTGTATCAATTTGTTACGGGGCCCCCCCCTAAACTCAAATGGGGAAAATTTTTCAAAAAAAAAAAGGAAAAATTTTCGGAAAAAAAAAAAATTTTTTTTACAATTTATGTTTCTATAGCCAAGTTAGAAAACTTTAAATATATACTTTTTTTTTTGTAAAACAAACTTATTTACTAAACCATCCATAGCTAAAGGGGAAATTTTTTTTTTCAGATTTTCTGTCTTTGTGACAAGTCTGTGGGCATTCTTGTCTTATAAGCCCCAGATAGTTTTTAACCCCGTTTTAATTTAAAAAAATTTTTTTCAGCTGTTGCAAATGTTAGGGGGGAGGAAAAAAAAAAAATTTTTTTTCTCCGGAAATCTAAATTGCGGGGGTTTCTAAATTTTTTCCAGAAATAATTCCGTAGTTCCCTAGGGAATGGTTTTTTTGAATTTAATTTTTTGGGGATATTTTAAAAAAATTTTTTTTTATACAGACCAAAAACATATTTTACTGTATTTAGCAGGCAGTTTTTGGCTTCCTTTTATTTTTTATTTAAAAAAGATAAGAGTTTTTTCCGTTGTAATACTTCAAATTTATTACTCGGGTACAAGGCTTTTAAAATATTTGTTTAGTTTAAAATTTTTTAAAATATCAGCAGTATTAAAAATGACTCTGTGAGGGGAAAAAATTTTTATCTTCTGATATCTTATCAAAAATCCGGTGTGTTATCTTTCGTCTTTTATTTTTAAAAACAGTTGTTATCCCCTATCCTTTGGCTAAGTTTCTGGACTCGTTTAGCCAACCATGGGATGGATTTTAATTTTTTTTTTGCTCAGTCTATTTTAAAATTCTTTATTTTCTGCTTTTAAGGGGTTTTTAAACTGGGTTAATGATGTCAAATAAAAAGAAAAAAAAAAAAGGGGCCTTTTTAAAAAAAAGAAATTAATATTTATAATTTTCCATCACATTTTTTTTTTTTTAGATTAAAATTTTTTGAAAAAAATTTCAATTTAATAAATATTTTTTTTTTTTTGATTTTAAAAAGGGGGGGCAAAATTTTGGGAAAAACCCCTTTAAAAAATTGTATGCGAAAACACCCCCAAAAAAAACTAAAAGGGGGCCCAAAAAAAGGGGGTTTTTTTTTAAATTTTTTTTAATTTTCCATGCTTTAAAAAAATAAAAAAATTTTTTTTTCCTTTTTTGTTTTTTCCCATAGGGGGAAAAAAAAAAAAATTTATGCAACTTTTAAAAAAAGGTTTAAAAATTAATAAACGGTTTTAAATTTTAATTCGATTCCCGCTTCATTTGCCCAACAATACTTACCCTTTTTAAAAATTTAAAAAAAAAAATTTTTTAAAAAAAATTTTTACCTTTTCAAAATTGAGATTTTTTTCAACTTTCTAGACTAGAATACCCCCTTAACCAGCGTTTTATACTATTGCCAAAAAAGGGACATATTTTTCTCAAATAATCGACAAAAATAACCCTTCAGAAAGCTTGAGTGAGATTGTGGAAAATATTTTACCAATTTTTGCTTACACACGTTGGGACCCTTGTAGCCCGGGTCGTATTATTGATACGGCTGATACGCGATAACTACGCCCCTGTATTTAACGTATTTAATTTTCGTATCAACTACTAATAAAGTGTAAAACTGATATACTCTTCTACACTTTCTTCAGAATTTAAAAAAATAACTTTAACGTTAAATGATACTTTTTATACAAAAATTTCTAATAATAGTCTGTTTGCCTTGTTAAAAAGATTATTTGTGAAATTTTAGAGATTTATGAAATATCGTTGGCAGTTATCTAAAAAATATAAATTAAGTAAAATTTTATAACTACGCGTTAATTTTAAAAAAAGTTATTCCAGAGTGACTTGGTTGTAGTTATTTTAAAAAAGTTTTACATTATTAGAAGAAATAAAATATGCATCATAAAGGGGTAATTTAAAATTTTCCTTAATACCTAAAAATTCAAATAAGAGGCCCCAACCTGGTATTTAGTCCTAACTTTTGATTTTAAATAACTTATTTAACATTTTGTTATATTTTTTTAAATAAGGGTACTTTATTCTTAAGCAGTTTTCAATTTTTTTGCCATATCCTGTATATCCTTTGATTTTGAATAAACCTAACTGCCGCAAATATAGTTTGGGACCATGCACCAATTTTTATAAGGAATAAAATCATACATTCACATTAATGATGTTTCTTCGATATGTATCTCGCAAAAAACATGAAAGAAAAATTTAAAAAATTTTGAGCAGTTATACCGGGTGGTGCGTCCCCAAAATTCAACATAAAATCCCATGAAAAAATTTTAAAGGGGGTTTTAATTATGGGCTCCTCTGTACATTTTACAGGAAAAATGTAAAAAATTTTTTTTGGAAAAATCTGACACACCCTTGTGCCAATTTTTCAAAAAATTTTAATAAGCAAATTTTTTGAATTTTTTAATTAAATTTAATTGAAAAATTACCAAATTTTCGGTTCAGGTAAAACCAAACAGACACTAGTCACCAGCAAACAATTTTTAAAAAGGCTTTGTCAAATCTGACGTACAGTCGAATAAAAGGGAAATTTTTTTTTTCGCTTCATCAATTTCACAACCATTACATTCAAAGTAAAAGACACGTTAACAATATTTTTTTATCAAACCTTTTATTTAATGTAACTAAATAATTTTATCATACTAGAATTTAATTAAATCAATAGCAGTATCTGAAATATTTTTAATTTATTTTTTCATCAAGCCTATCTGGTCCATTTCAACCATTAAACGTATTGTCAGTTAATTCGAGTGCAAAGCCATCGGAACAAATAATTGTCAATGTTTAACCCAGAAGATCTAAAATAGATCCGAAAAAAGAGAGAACTGAACTCTTAATATTTTACTAGGGATGGAAAAATAAAATGAAATAAAATACAATAATTTTTAAAAAAATAATAGAGAATTACATAAAAACATTAATTAATCAAATGTACAAACAACCCACCATTAACAGCTAAACAATATCCCAACTAATCATAAAAATAATTTCTAACGTTGCTAAGTTGATATTGCAAACTTTGATTACATTCTAACGAAATACTAAATAGGGTTTTGTAGCTGGTTTAGATACTCAAATTTTACACTTTTATAAGTGACACTTTTTAAATGACCCCACAGAAAGAAGTCATTCGGTAAAAGATCAGGTAACCTGGCTGGCCAAAGTATTCGGTACCGTGGACCAATAATATTGCCGTTAAAAGCATTTTCCAGGTACTCTCTAACCATTATGGCATTATGGGCGGGGCAACCATTTATTTGGTACCAGATCATTTGATCTTCCTAAACAACTTCTTCCAAGGCGGGTCCAATTTGATTTTGAAATAAGTCCAAATAGGTTTCTTTTCAGGATGTCCAAAAAAAGGGGTTTATAGGGGCCAATTAAAAATTTAAATTTTTTTTTTGGGGGTTTTTAAAAATTGGGAAAAAAGGGGGTGTTCATTTTTATGGTAAAAACAAATTTTTTAAAAAATTCCATCGTTATTTTTTTCCATCATTTTTTTTTAAAAAAAAAAATGCGATTTTTCGCTCTTCATCTCCTTCCTGCAGCTCTTGATGTTTTTCGAATTTATACGAATAATATTTGTGTTTTTTTTTAAATGCGCAATACTGTTATATGATGTTTTGTTTACCTTTGCCCAAAAAACCCCCCCTACTAACTTTTGTTTTCCTCCACACTCAGTAGAATATTAAGATCTCTGTTCTCTCTTTCTTCGGCTTTATTTTTGATATCCTAAGTTGAAGATTTATAATTATTTTTCGGACCTTTGGACTTGAATTTTTAAATTTCGTTTAATAGTTAAAATGGACGGAATGGGTTTTGGGGGGGGAAAAAAACTGAAAACATTTTAGATACTGCTTTAAAACTTTTTCCCCCCAAAAAATGCCACGTAATTATGGATACTTTTTCGTCAAATTTAATAATTTTTATTTTTTTTTAAATACCGACTGTACTAATTTATTCCCCCTTTTTCCCCATGTCAGGGACAATATTCATTTTACTGGTGTCTGTTTGGTTTACCTGAACCGAAAATTTGCTAATTTTGCAGTTGGATTTAATTGAATAATTCAAGATTCGCTTATTAAAATTTTTTGAAACTTGGCACGAGGGCTTTTCAGGTTGGTCTCTTTAAAAAGTTATCTTACATTTTTTCTGTAAAATATACAGGAGAGCCAATAATTAACCCCCTTAAAATTTATATGGAATTTCGCATGTTCCGCCATCACAGAAATCCCCCATATATTTTTGTAAATATGAAAATAATATAATCGGCTATTACAGGTCAACTAGACCACCGGGTATAATGAAATAGAATGAACTAATACGCTAAATACGAGGATGAGACGAAAAGTTTACAGCCTAAGTAATAAAAATGCAAAATATGGGTGAAAAACTGTTTTTATTTTTCTACATAGTCTCCTTGTAGCTCAATACAACAATACCATCGGTGCTTAAGAGCTTTTATGTCATAGCTGTAGGCTAATTCGCCCAGTTCTTTAAAATAGGTGTTTTTGGTGGCAATCACGAGAATACATCCGAGGCAAATTATTTACCAGCAAGAAATCCGATGAAGCCAAATTTAGTAAATAAGGTGCATGAGAAACCAGCTTGAAGCCTAACTAATGAATTTTTGCCATAACAATTAGTGATTTGTGGCAAGGTGCATTGTCCTGGTCGACAGATTTTTTTTTGCTAAATCGGGACCTTTCTCTTGAAAATTTTGATTTTACTGGTCAAGTAAGTTGGCGTAACACTCAGAATTTATAGTTTTTTCTTTATTAAGATAGTCTATAAAAATAATGCCTTTGACATCTCAAAAAATTGTTGCCATAAGCTTTTCTGCCCATGGAATTGCCTTTGCCTTCTTCGGAATCAGTTTGCCCCTCGCTGTCCACTGTCTTGATAGTTGTTTAGTCTCCGCCGTATAGTGGTGGATTCAAGTTTGGTCGACAATAACAAATCTGCGAAGAAATTGAGTTGGGGAACGCTTAAACAGTGTCAAACACTCATCTGAGATGGTCATGCGAATGAGTTTTTGATGGGGAGTAAGCAGCTAAGGCACCTATCGAGCGGATAGTTCCCCCATCTTTACAACATCAGTTAAATATGGAAAGTCCGCTATGCCGCTATGCCCACCGGCTTTAGCTATCTCATCCAACTTCAGCCGGCGATCATTTAAAACGATTTTATGAACTTTCGGCACAACTTCTTCGCCAGTTGCCGTTTTAGGACTGCCCGAACGCGGGGCATCTTCAGTGCTAGTGCGGCCACGTTTAAAATCTGCAACCTAAGTTTTAACGGTGAAAAATAAGGGTGCCGACTTAGCCAAAGTAGCATTTAACTATGCTTTAATTTCTGTAGGAGGTAAAGAAAATATTTTATTAATTTATCTCATTTGTTTCTATGCTTGAGAAAAATTTGAAAAAATTTACAACTTTACACAACTATAAAATATAAAGTACTTGACGCGCACTCACAAAACTTTAATGATAAACTAGCACAGCATGAGGCTTTTTAAATACGTGTTCATATGACTGCAACTCGCACCCTCCATGAGTTAGGCCGGAAACTTTTCATCCCATCCTCGTAATTCAAAGCTTTTAAAACTAAACTTTTTAAGACAGCCGCCAATTCTATTTTTTAAATTGATTCACATATTTTTAAACAAAAAATTGTTTGAAGAGTTATAGTAGTAATGTTATAATTATTTTAGGTGACATGAAAGAACAAAATCAAAATGAAATAGCAATACATGACATGGACGCAACTGCAGTAGACCTGCTTCTAGATTACGCGTATACAGGACAAATTACAATAACTGCAGATAATGTACAGGTATACTTAAAAGTTTTCTAAACATTATTGTATGGATATGACATTAAAATATGTTGATTTATAATTACAAAATGAAATACCTAATCTCAGTTTAATAACTTCATTCATTATTATTATTAAAGGTACTACTTCCTGCCAGTAGTCTACTTCAAATGCAAGAAGTGAGGGAGGCTTGTTGTAGATTTTTGTTGAGGCAGTTGCATCCTACAAATTGTTTGGGAATCAGGAGTTTTGCAGGTAAGAAATACTCGTAATATAAACTGATTTTAAATCAGTGGCGGCACAAAGTTAGTTCACGGAGAGGGCGTAACATACAAAGGCAAAAAATAACATACATAAGACACACCATTTAGAGATTTTGATAAATATAGTTCTATTTTTTTAAATTAGCAGAAATAGATCATAATAAGAATTGTAATATAAGCAAATACACACCAACTATTTTTTTTAACGAAAGTCCATTCCTCTGTTTTTATCCGCAATAAATTTTTCAATCACTTTTCGTAACTTTTTCAGCAAATATCATTGCAAAGGCAATTAATCTTTCATTTCCGTAGTAAGTCCCAAAAAACTGTTGATAAATTTTATAGTTAAAACACCTTTTAGTTTCTGATGTAGTCATTGGAATGGTAACCAATATTTTTAAAATCGGGAATTTATGAATTATTGGTTCTTTAAACTTTTGGGTACTACTTTAAAAAGCAGAAAATTTTTAAATTTTTAAGTAAATAAAAGACTTTTTAATTTTAATTTACCAATTAATGTTCCGGGGAAAAATTAAAATAAAAATTAAGTTAGTAGAAAAATAATTCAATTGCAGTAAAAAAGCGTGGGGTTCTTGACATTAAATGTAACAATTATTTTATTGGTAGCTATTAACAAAAGTAGAATTATTATAAAAATATAGTAAATTGCACCCCATGCACTTTTACTATAATAATTGTTAATAACTAAATGTTTACGTATTATTCCAAATTAAGTAGTCATAATTGATTATTGGACTTTCTATTACTGTAACACAAATTTAAAAAATATTTTCTACTTTTAAGTTCGGTTTGGAATAAAAGCGTATTCTATTAGTTTGTTTTAAACAATAATTTATTTTGTAGTCTCAAAACAACATCAAAAGTAATCTTAATCAAGAGCCTCGATTTTTAGTAAATGTTTAAATTCATTTTTTTTTTAAATTAAGTTCTGTTTTGATTTTAGGGTTCTCAATGGATGTTTTTTACAATTTTTTTAAAAGTTTTTTTATTTAAAATTACTTGCGAATATTAATTTCAATATACCTATTATTTTTTTCTAAAATCAAAAATTATTTTATTTTTTTTAATTCAATCATTTTTTTAAAGGCATGCTTACATATATTTCTAGGTAAGATTTTTTAAAAATTATTTCGATAAAGAGGAATGACATTTACCGTCGTTCTGTGAATGGTATACACTTAACCTGCAAACTAATTTAGATAACTAAAGTTATGAAATAATTGTATTGTCATCGGCTCAAAAATTTAAATTTTCCCTTTTTGATAGAAAAATTCTTAAGTTTTTATACGTACGGGGTCTTTGATTAAATTTACGTTGGGCCTTTATTTTTGAAGAAGAAAAAATGTTTTATATAAAAATTTAGGTTTTTCCTTTTTATCTTTTGAAATTATCAGTAAAAAAATATCGCAATAAAAAAATGGAAAAATATAGGAACTTCAACTTTTTTAAATGGAACACCCTGTATATTATGCGTTAAATAAAGATCTTTTTTTTTGATTTAAATATATATAAAAAAAAAAAAAAAAAAAAAAAAAAAAAAAAAAAAAAAACATTGATGATATTTGAATGAACAATTTTTGAGATATTTAAGCTTAAAATATAAATAAGTTGAAAAAAAATCATAATAGTATCAAGAAAACTATGAAAACAATAAAATTGTTTTAATAAATATAAGAATAAATCAGAAAAAATCGCTTTTATGCGTCTTTTTTATGGTAAAAATAATAATGTGACGACAGTGCAAAGGAAATATTACTTATTACATCTTTAACAACGGGTACCATCTATAGATACTATTAAATAGAACATAGTAAGAAAGTTTATTAAAGGAAAAAGCTTTAAAATGAATAAAGGGACTGCAGCACGAAATGAAAACAAAGTTTTGCATTACCATGTTTTTTCAGGATAACTATTATACTTTTTCTATTGGACTAGCAGTAACTACTTTTAATAGTTTTGGAAAATTCTGAAATATCAATCGCGGATGCGGCATCTGAACTTAATAAAACAGATTATAAAATTAATTTGCTTAAAATTTTACAAATTTTATCCTTATAAATTTATGTCCGTTCAGAATCTTCCTGAACAAAACATGCAGGACTGACCTAAGTATGCATTTGAAATAGCTAAGTTTATACAGCAGGATCCAAAGTTTTTAAATAAAATTCTGTTCACTGACAACTCTCTTTACTTTAGCACGAATGGTTAATCACAAAAATAAACATTATTGGTTCAGAGAAAACCCTAACCAAATTCAGCAACATAACAATTTTATTTTTTCCATGTCTTTCTTGATACTAATATGAAACTTTTTTGTAATTTATTAATAAATTAATCTAAAATATCTCAAAAATGGTTCATCCAAATATCATCAATGTATTGATGTATTGATGTATGTATTTGAAATCGGAAAAAAAGATCATTCGTTGTAGCGCATACTATACAGGGTGTTTCATTTAAAAAAGTTGAAGTTGCCCATATTTTTCCATTTTTTTATTGCGATATTTTTTTACTGATAATATTAAAAGATAATATGGAAGAAATCCTACAATTTTTATATAAAACATTTTTTTCTGTTTTCAAAAATAAAGGCCTCAGAAGCTACGTAAATATAATTAAAGACTCTGTACATACAGCTCAAGCTTATAAAAGCGTGGTAAAAAGTGCTGGGCTATCACTAAAGATTTTCTAATTTTCAGTTATTAATATAAAATTTTTATTACAGATACGCATTCGTGTAAAGAGCTTCATCTAAAGTCGCACGTGTATGCGCTACAAAATTTCCAAAATGTCGTTGCAACCGAGGAATTTTTGTTGCTTCCCTTCGACGAGGTAAAAATAGGGTTTAACTTAAGTTAGATAAAACTTTTAAGGGGTTAATCAAAGTGAAGTTAATTATTAATTTCGAGCTGATATTAAAATATATTTTATTTACACCTTTAGGACTGATAACCTTTTTATTTTTATATATTTAGGTAAAAGAATTGATTTCAAATAGTCAACTAAATATATCTTCAGAGGAAGACGTCTTTACTGCGGTTTTGAACTGGGTTAAACATGACTTATTAGAAAGAGAAAAATATATTTCAAAGGTAAGAACTTAAATTAAAAAAACCTTTTCATTGTTTCTTTTTTACCGAAAAAGGTAAAAGATAACTTAGAAATTAGTTTGAAGTGGGCGATTTAAATTTGTCTAATAGGTTGAGTTTATGTACTGTATGTTTACTTTTAATTATGTTTTCGCCAAAATCTTTAATTTAATGTATTTTATTATATAAAATATTATTTTTTTGGGTAAACAATGTCTACTTTGTTTATTCTTAAGCTTCGCCACTGTACGTTAGTTGTCTAGATTTGTGAAATTCGTCGGTTTCTTGTTACCTAAACAATTGCTGCATACACTTTTTGAGGCAGTTCACGCACTATTGTTTCTGCCAAAAGTGTAGTTTTTAGTTTTTTTCAGTTCTCGTATTTGTGGCCCAACCAAAAGTCCTTCTTTAAGCTTGCCTCATTAATATGAGGACAAGGGAAAAAGTTCTCGGCCTGACAATAAAAGACTGATTTTCAGTTAATTTTTTATTTATTTGTTTAAATAACCTTCCTTGACTTTAACATACTTGGTACAGCATTTTTCCAATAGAAGTATTCCTTGCCGGAAGTGAAAGTCTGGAAGGCTGTTAAAATATTCATCTAGGCCCTCTCAGCTTCTTTCGCGCTCAGCGCTCAACCCTTTCCAGAAACTTATTTTTCCAGCTGTGGGAAGAAATGGATGTCTGAGGGTGCCAAATCAGGAAAAAAGAGAGGATGGTCGAGCAAATCGTACCTAAAACCCCGCAGTTTTCGCATTGCCAACACACTTTTGTGAGCAGGTGCATTCTCCTGGTGAAAGATGATTTTGTCGAGCCTTTTCTTTCGAATTTTGACATCAAGCTGGTCAACAAGGTCAAAGTAATATTCGTCTAAAATTTCTCTGCCTTTTTGAGGTAATTAATTTGCTTGGATCCCTTTGGCATTGCAGAACACACTGCCCATGACCCTCCTGCGAATGTTGTTTGAGCATAAGTTTTCGATCCACATTCAGCAAATATGGACCGACCATGCGCAGAGCTTTCGCTTCCCTAATTCTTTGTGCAAGATGTTTCGCACTCTTTCTTTCGATGTGCTCACCTTTACTCGCCTATCGTCTAACACGATATTGTACACCATTTCGATAGTTTCATCATCTACCTGCTTTAAAACGATTGCAATTGAAGAAGCAGAGTTCCCGTAAACTTTTGTCAACTTCCGATGAATTTCTTTAGGGGTTAATCCATCCAAAACGAAGAATTTTATGACCGCAAGATATGTACAGCTAAGACTCGCTGATACAAACTGCTTGAGTAAACAAGTTAAAGCTTGATATACGGAATAATGACAAGTTCGCGCAAACAGGAAAAGTATTCTTTTGCCGATTGGAATGCCATATTTGGGTTAGGCCGAGAACTCTTTACCTTACCTCATAACATGCAATTTCTGTCTCAAGTAAAGAAAGTCTATTTAGAGCTGTAACAATGTTTTAAAAAATATTTTAGCTTATGATCCACGTACGGTTACCTCTTGTGAACAGAGAATTCCTAATGACCAGAGTAGACAACGAAAAATTAATTAGAGACAATAATGAATGTCGGGAGCTACTTCTAGAAGCTATCGATATCACTTAGCTCCGGAAAGACGGTGTGCATTATCTACAACAAGAACTATGGAGAGAAAGCCAAAAAAGGAGCAGATCCATATATTTTTGCAATAGGTAAGATAATTACTTATACGAGGGGCTCCCAAGTAATATTCAGGTAAAGTTGGTCATAAAGTGCAACAATGTGATCCGTTACACTGTATTGAAATATTTAGAATCACAATTTCGTCAAAAATATTATCTTATGGATGTTTGCATGTCACATGCAACAATTTGCCGATGTGATGAATAATGATTGCTCTTGGGTATAATATTTTTTTGAGCATTTTCTAAATTTTGAGTCGAATAATAAAAAGCAGTAATTTGTCATTTAAAATTACTATTTAATTATTATTTTTTAAAATATTATTTCACTAAAGACTTATTCGGACGTTTGTCCGAAAATAGTTGTGTCCCATTCAGAATTGACCTTTCTCCGTTCCTCCAAAGGCACCGTTGCCACCTAACCATTTGTTCTGAAGAAACAGGCAACAATCTGTTTAGAAGTGCTTCGAGCGCGAACAACCTTTATTGTATTTAATATATCTTAAATCCTTATAATTTTAAAAAACCTTATTTTTATCGGCTATCGGATTTAAAAATGTTCTAGTTTTAGTTTATAAAACATTTGACAGCAATGGTCAAAAACAATTATTAACAAACAAGTACCTTGTTGTTCAAACAATTTATTTCTTTACATTAAATCAAACAGGATATTCCCTGACCTAAAAAACTGTTAAATAAAACGGAAAATAAATAATCAATTGTGTATTTTTTATTAACAAAAAGTATAAAATAACGTCTTATATTTATAAACAAAATGATCTGTGTCAAATGATTTATTTACATATTAAGTCAAAATATCCTTTAACATTATCAATACAAAAAAGTGTATAGCGAGTTTCGAAAAGTCCGCATCATAAATCATAATACATATATGGGATTTTTTATTATAATCAAATTTGACTTGCTAATAGCAGAGCTGTCAAAACTTGAAGTACTTGAAGTAAAATTTTACTTCAAGTACTTTTATTAGGAAATACTTGTACTTGTACTTGATTAATTTATATTAAAATACTTGAACATTTACTTGATTTGACCAAGTAAATTACTTTAAGTATTACGATGTACTTGAAGTAAAAAATAGTACTTTAAGTAAATAAGAAGTACTTGAAGTAAAAAGAAATCAATCAAGTACGCCAATTTATTCACGTTAGATAATCGCGCAAACAGGTTAAAACAAGAAGATCGCTCGACCTTTGCTAACTCTGATACATTATAGCTCTCAGTTCAATTGGTAAAATTACAATTATTTTTAAATACTTTTAATATTATAGGTCCTTAAAAAAATATTGTATAAGTACTAGTTTAAAAATTTTTGGAAATTATTTTTATTTGTTTCTAACACCACTTAAAGGTACCTGTATTTAAAATTTTATTTTACAATGTATATATCCCGCCACTTTCTTCTCTTCAAAGTCTTCTACCAGCTTTATTATTTTTTTTCCATACGGAATCAACTTGTTTTAATTAATACTGATAATACTTAAAGGGTAAAACTGCAGAAAATATTGGTTTAATCACTATTTTTGGGAGTTCATAAGATTTCAAAATATAAAATAAAAAAAGCATTTGGATCAAATTAAAATTATATTGGATCTCCAAACCCCAAAAAATTTTCAAAAAAATAACTGCTAAAAACTTAATACATACATCACAATAACAGACTTTACGGGTAAGGTAAATCGTTAAATTACCAAAGTATACATTTTCTAGGCTTTTAAATTGATATTCTAAAAAATGCTAGTTAAGTAAAACTACTTATTACTAGTACTTTTTTTTACTTCATTTACTTTGGTTTACTTCAAGTACTTTGTTTTACTTTAAGTACTTTGTTTTACTTCAAGTACTTTGTTATACTTCAAGTAAAATACTTGGGTAGTACTTCAATACTTTTTAAATTTACTTGAAAAAGCAAGTACATTTTAACGAATACTTTTACTTAAATTACTTATTAAAAAAGTATAAACTTGGTACTTGTACTTGAAGTACTATTTGAGATACTTTTACGGCCCTGATCGAAGATAAAGAAAAATGTATTACATCGTTGGGTTCACTTTAGACGATTTGAGTTTTGGTAGGTATTTGGTTGGTCAGAAATAGTGAGGGTAAACAATTAAAAATAATTTAATATTTTGAAAAAAGTATATGGATTATTCAGATTTAATTTAATTAAAAAAAAAAATTTAAATAAAAAAAAAAAAATTAAATCGAAAACCATATACGGTTATTTAAAAAACAAACATTATTTTTTAAAAATTTTAACTTTT
>JAHBCN010021376.1:0-14150 GCA_019359885.1 Listronotus oregonensis | reverse complement strand
AATGAATTTTTGTTTTGGGTTTTCCTTATCTTTTCTGTCGAGGACAGCGCCCTGTAGTTTTATCAGATTTTTGAAAAATTTCATCAGGAATCAGATTTCCACCATTTTCCCCCCCATTTCGTAAATTTTTCCCCAAAAATGGTTGTATAAAAACACAAATTTTTTTAAGTGACTTTACTTTTCACCTTGACATAAATACAAACAGGACAGTTTCCTGGATATATGAACGCAATCTTCTCGTTAAATTCAAATTATATGTCAGTACTGACAATGTTTCCACCAGTTCACAAGAATCTTAAAATCCGTTTTCACAGCAGACCATTTATTATTTTGTAGATATACGAAGCAGGTTAAAAATCTGTTATTATTTCAAAACATAAATTTCGACAGTACAGTATGAAATAAAATATTGTACACTATTCGTCCGAAAAACCTTTACAGTATTCGTTCACCGGGGCGTAGCTATCGTCGGTCAAACCGGAGCAGTGCCCCGGGGCCCCAAGCGAAAGGTGGCCCCGGAGCCCCGCTAAAACTTTGTTTTTTTGCGACACCTGTAAACTCGTTTAAATACTTATTAATATCTATGTAGTACTACTACAGTACTAGCTTAACCGCCAATAATTATCAAAATAATTAATTAGGTAAAAGCGGCTACCACCATCTTTATCTGTACTCTTAATTAAACATCAAACTTTTATACAGCGTGCTGTATGCAGTACGCACCACCTAGACACCGTTTCGGTTATACGAAATAACTTCTCGTCTTTGGGGGATCCCCGAATTTCTCAGTCTCCCAGTTTCTTCTACCACAAACTAAACACAACTAACCCTTTTTTATTTCGTGACCACAAAATATAGCCCAGTCAATAATACTTGATTGAGCTATTCAGCTATAATAGATGCAGCCTATTGTAAATCTTGTTGGCTTTTTTTAATGTCTAGCATATGGAGAACAGGCATAAGAGATTTGAAACATTTATTATCTGGCAAAAAATTAAAAATAGGAAAATGGCCAATTAATTTTGAGAGGTTTGGAAAAATAAAATTTGGGGATTTCATAATATTTTTTTGGACGAAACATTAAAATTTTATTAAAATAATGCTACATTAAGTATAACATTTAAGGGAAAATTAAGTAAAATTTTCATAAAGAAATATTAAAAAAAAACAGAAATGGCAGCAATTATTTGGAAGCGTCTGGAAAAAGTAGAATTGAAGTGCCCCTCATAACTGTGTGCTGGATTATTTGAAATCAAAAAACCAAAATTTTTTCGTCAGATACTCTCTTTACCCAGGTAACACTGGGAAAGGGGTTTTTTAAAAAATTTTAATCTTTTACTTTTTTGGGGGCACTTTGAAGTGAAATACGTGATTTTTGTGAAAAAAAAACGGCTAATTTGTTCCTGTAAAATAAAAAATATAAAAAATTAAAAAAAAACTTCAGCGTTACCTGCGCAACCAATTGTTTAAATGATTCGTCTTTTATTTCTCACAATTTTAGTCTTTACAATAATGGTTATAAAAATGTATTCAATATTACTAAAAGCCCTATTGGCCTAATTGTTTTATTAATACAATTAAAAAAAAAATAAATTAAAGGTTTTTCGTGCTTTAAAATTTCTAATTTATCGTTTTTTTTTTAATTTAATTGAAAATTAGACAACCGAAATACAGAATTTCGGGCTTTTCCCATTGTTTATAAAAACAACGCATATCTGGCTGTATCTTTTATGTATTTATTATAAGAAAGACCTTCCCTTCCATCTAAAATTTTTTAAATACCTGCTAAATTTTGACACAAAACACATAACATACACATACATTTTCCCCCGGGGGCCCCATGAATTCTAGCTACGCCACTGTTCGTTCATTTTTCGGTCTAACCGAAGTTTTGTTCAACCATAAAAGCTTTACGCGAAGCCCTACGATGCGAAAATAATACCAATCTATATATATTCTTTATTGAGAAGACTCATATACAGGTGGTCAAAAAAGTTAACACAAATGGGATTCTTATAAGTGAGATGTTTAAAAAAAGGTTTTAGGTAATTCATTGGGAAAAGATAAATAACCCCAAAAAAAAAAACTAATTTTGTTAAGTAATTGCTGGTACGCATCAAATTTAAAAAAAAAAAAGTGATATGAAATTTGAAAAGTGAGGGTTAAAGAAATATATAATAATTTCAGAAATATTGATTTTTTCGACATACTGTAGTCTTTTATTATGATTTTTCGTTTTAGTCACTAGGAATTATTTCACTGGCACAAAAACTGTAATGGTTGTTGTTGGACAAACAGGCTGATATTTTTATTTAGTTAAATTTAAAAAAAGACACAACTATTATACGTCTAAAAAACCTTAAACAGATTCGAGTCACTATTTTCCAAACAAAAACAAATTAAAAATATTAGAATGCAAACATAAAGAAAATAAACTGGATAGTCCAGAAACAATAGCACTTAAGTATCACAAAAACCTTAACATCTGTATATACGATAAACAATTAGATATTGAAAATTTCCTATTTGTGGAATGTTTAGGGATAACATGAATAGACGTAGTTATTACACAGACCTTAAATATTCCCCCTTTTCTGACCTGCTTAGGAATAGCAAGTAAAAATACTTTGGAATGATATTTTTTTCATTTTTGGTAATTTTTTACATTACGGGATGATGCCGATTTGCATGAATTTTTGCATAACGGGGTTTTGGCTGGTATTACTGATCACAAATCAGTAAAATCGTTTTTCTGGCAACCTCTGGTTTTTGAGGTATAGGGCCTCCAAGTGGATTAACCTTAAAATTCTTCCTTCTTGAAACTGATTACCACCAAATGGAAACATACACTGATTAGGTACTTATATATTAAACAAATACACTAAAATTTACAATAATTTATTGTCTATTTTCAGTGAAAATCACCTCAAATGAATCCACTTTTCTGTACGTTGTAAGAATATAATTCATAATTAACTTGTAAATAAACAAAAAAAAAACTGGATTTATTTAAGGTTTTCTTTACTAATAATAAAAATAAGCAATATACTTTTGTAAATTTTAGTGTATTTGTTTAATATGTAAGTGCCCAATCAGTGTATGTTCCCTTTTGTTGGTAATCAGTTTCAAGAAGGAAGAATTTAGGTAATTTTCTTTTGAGGTTAGTCCACTTGGAGGCCTCATACCTGAAAAACCAGAGGTTTCCGGAAAAAAACTGATTTAAAATTCGTGACAGCGCTCCAAAAAAAAGACCCGTATGCAAAAATTTATAAAATCAGCGTCATAAAGTAAATTTTACCCATTTTTTTTTAAATTTCAATTTAAATTTTCAATAACTTCGGAAACGTTTCTTTGAAAGCTCACCTCACCACAACTTATTAAAACACCTGATACATACTTGAGCAACTGTCAAATAAAGAATAGAGCATAACATCAAAAAAAGAAAACTAAATAAAGCGTAAAAAGTAATCATTTTAATAAATAGCTCATTCCTTAATAAAATTATATTAAACACTACGCACTAAGGGTGACTCTTTCTTCATCTCTTCCATAATCACTAAGGACAATGACATTTAAAACACATATTTAAATAGCAAAAACACAATGGTGTGTGGCATAGTTATTTGGAGACAAAAACATTTTTTATAAAAAAAAGATAATACTATCACCAACTAAATTTAGGGAAAAAAATCGATAAAAAGAAAATTGGAAGTAGGGCCCGGGCAATTTTAAAAAAAAAAAGTTTTTTTGTGTTGGGGAATAAAAAAAAAAGTTTGTTGGAAAGTTTTTTTTCAATCTTGGTTAAAAGTTTTTTAAAAGAATCATTGATTCAAAGTGGAATTAAAACCCCTCCCAAAATTAATTTAAAAAATTTTAACCCCTTTAAAAAAATTTGAATTTGTAAAAATTACCATTTTTAAAAAACATTGTCTATTTTAAATTTATAAAAATTTTTGCTTAAAATTTAACCCTCTTAAAAATACCCTTAACGAGCCCGAATTTTTAAAGAGGAATTTTTGATAATTTGAAAAATTTTTTGAAAAAAAAAAAATTACCACCAAAAAACCAAGCAAAATTTTTGTAAAAGGGGAAAAATGTCAGAAAACATTTTAAAAATTTCCTCTTTTTTTTTCCCCCCTTGGGACAGGTTTGGGGTTTGGGGCCCAGTAGGATCTTTTGGAACATGCGCTAGATTTTTCTGGTTATCGGCAACTCTTGTTGCCACCGTATGGAAGGGGATCCGAACCCAAGATGAACACAAGGCTTTAACTCAAGGTGTTAGCATACCGTGCTGATGAGTGAATGACATCCTGTGCCAAAACAGGTTTTCCCAAGGGTTGCCTCTGAGATACAGGGCGCCCTTGGGATATCTATCGGTAATGGGGGGCTCTGCCGTGGGGACTATTACTTCCCTTTTTTCCAAACAAAAAAAAAGCGGACAGAACCGCTTTCATGGGAAAAAAAAGTGCCCCGGGGTGCCCTGACCGAAACGGATAAATCGGTTTCGAGAGGTCCCCTCAATGTTACAAGCAGACAAAGGGCCCGACCAAAAGGGGGGTGAATCCGTTTCGTAAGGTCCCCAAGCCCCGGCGCCTGTTTCACGGGGAAGGGCAAAATCCTTTCCCGAAAAAGGTTTAAGGGTTTTAAATAAAGGGCACAAACCGGGTTTTAAAAAAAATTCTGGAAAAAAAGCTACCGTTTTCAAAGGGTAAGGCCCCGGGGATGCGGCCTCAGAAAGAACATCTGGTTCCTGTAACAAGGAAACCCGCTAGCCCCACGTCACCCAGACCGGGAGAGGAGGGCATGATAGGGTCTAATCGTCTGCTCGTCATACCCCCAGGAGACAGGGAAAACCAGAACTTTTGCTCGTGTCCGGGAGCGACACGAGTAAGAGGAATGTAAGAACTCTTTCCCCAAACTGGTAAAGAATTAATTAAAAGTTCCCATCCCAATTTGGGGGGAATATAAAAAAGGGGTGAGCCACAATAGACCAAGCGGTCGCAGTGGAGGGGGGTAAAAAGTCCCGTCACTTTAAACCCTACCTAAACCTACCTACCTGTATTAAAAGAAAAATGTGAAATGGCAAACTTGTGTATGTTTTTTTCCCTAAAATTAAAGGGAAAAAAATTGAAATTGAAACAATGGAGAATGACACCTTTTTTTTAATGGTTCATTTTTAAGTGTCACTTTTTTCATTTGAATAAAAATGATTTTTCTTTTATTTGAAATTTGAAAAAAAACCATAAATAACTAAATTGTCAAAAAACTATCACATTGACAGGTATTTTTTTTTAGCATAAAAATAATATAGAAATATTACCGAAAATTACAATATTATTATTAAAAAAACCATGCACCTTATTTTTTTAAAAAAAAACAATTTAAAAAACTGGAGACAATTTTCGACTAACAACAATGTTTAATATATTTTAAAAGATAAATAAAGCCAAAATAAAAAAAAAATCTTATAAAATAAAAAAAAAATAAAAAATTATGACAAAAGAATTTGGGAAAACAAAAAAATATAATAATTTTAAATAAAAACACAAACAAGTCAGTAATTGGTTTTATGAAAAAAATTTTTCCCGAATAATATGCTTTTTAAATCAAAATAGTTTCTGCCTCCTTTTGAATTTTGTGTCACTATTAAGTCTTCTAATATGCAAGGGGAAAATACGGGGGGATTCAGGGAAATGTTAATACTTCAGGTACGTAGTCAGGGTCCCAAAAAAAAACATAAAAGTCTTAAAAACCCCAAGGTTGTTTGGGGAAAAAATTTTTTTTTTAATTTTTTTTATTTTTTTTAAAAAAAATCTATGATAATGTAAATATTGGAGCAAAAATTTGGGATCCGGGGGTTTTTTGGGATGATGGATTCTAATCTAATCTTATTACGCCTCTTACTTGTGGGGGAGCCACCTACACGTCTTTTTACTATTTTGAACAATCCCAAATTTTTGGTACAACCCTGTATTACATTTTTTTAAATAAATTAAATTATTGTTTTGTATTTTTACATTAAAAAGGTATACTTGTTAAAAAATTGATATTAGAACCGTTTTCGAGATATTTGAACTTGAAAAATTACGACGCATTTGATTTTATTATGGCAAAATTAAAAAAAAAAAAAATAAAACAAAATATATAATTAAACAATATGTATTTTAATTTTTAATAAAAATTTTTGTCCTTAAATTATGTTCGGGAAAACATAAGCTAGGTTTTATAATTTTTAAAAATACCACCACTCATTCAACACATGAAACCGGGTAAACCCCCATATCTGGGAAAGAAGGCCTTGCGGCCCCAATTTATATAGACTTTTATGTTTATTTTACCCGCCAGTACTGAAAATTGACTTTTCCCCATGAATCAATGTATAAAATATTTTTAGGACGTTTTTAACATTTTGTTTTAAATGATATTCCACTTTAGTAGAAATTAATACCCTCTTTAATTTTGGAGTTAATTTAAACACCTGAAAAATTTAAACTTAGTTTGAAACAAAATTTTTTTGTAATTAAAAAAACGTTATAACCCAAAAATTTTTTTTAGTATTACTTTTCGCTGTCATCCTTTTCAGCTACTTTAACCCCCCTATTTCACCATTATCTTTTAAATTTTTGACAAATCAGCGGTGGGTCAACGTCCTCATCAGAGTCCCGATAGTCCCCTCATCGTCTTCATCCAAATAATCAATATCATCATCAGAAACATGGTTAATATTCTAAAATATATTAAAATAATGGGAAAAGTTCATGTTACATCCCATTTTAAAGCATTTTAATTTCCATATTAATCCTTACCCCCTTTTTAATATTTCCCTTTTGATTAATTGCAATTTTTCCTTAAACATTCTTCCCCTGATACAAAAATTCCCTTTCCCATAGTAACAAAAAATAGATTTTTTTAAAGATTTATTATGTATAGAATCTCGGCAAAACTTGAATGAAAAAATTTTAAGGAAAGGGGGTCATTGGTTTCTTTAGGAACGAAGTTTTTTCATTTTTTTTTTAAATCTTTTTACCATAAAATTTACCCAGTTGAAGCCCGGTATGGCCGTACTTGAATTTTTTACTTCGTCTAATTTAGCTACCTTTTCAATTTAGTCTCCCAAGGAAATCAAACATATTTTTAATATACAAAATAAAGAAAAAATGCATACAGGGTGCCCCAGAATATGTTTTTTTCCTACGACCCTTTCCCCCTTTGAAAAAGGGAATAAGAGACGACCCTGGAAATTGTTTTTTTTAATAATTTTTTAAAATACTAGGCGTAAATAGTTACTAGAAAAGGGTTTTTTTAAAATGAACCTAATAAATCATATTTGGCTTATTTAGTTTGCCAGGGACGAACTAGCTCTGACAGAATATTAATAATTTTTTAACACCCGTATGATAAAGGCTCTACATATTATTTTTGGATAGTTTTAAACCCTTTAAACTAAAAAAAAGGTACTCTTGATTGACATCGATAAAATCAACTGTTTACGAAAAATAAAATTTTTGTTTGGTTTTTTTTTTACATTATACAGGGTGTTTTTCAAATTTTGTACTTAAATATTTAAGATGGCAATTTTGGATCCTTTTTAAAAAAAAATTTCAAAAACGTATGTCCAAACGGCAATTTTTTAAGATACATGGTAGAAAAATTTTTTAAAAAATAAATCATTTATTTTAAATCTGAAAATTTTTAGGTTTTTTAATTTGAAATTTGGAACATTACTATGTATCAAAAACATTTTTTAGGTACAGTTACGGCCATAAAATTTCTGGTAACGATTTTACGTGTTGTAAAACAGCCTTCAGTTACCAGCTTCCCTTTTATTTTGGAATTAATTCGAAATTCTATTGACCAAAAAATATATCAAGTTCTTCAAACCATGCCACGCATATCAGAGAAAAAAAATTCAATTTTTAAATTGCTGGAGGAGAGCTACTCAAAAAAATCTGTAGCGGAGAGAGTCGGAGTGCCAAAGAGTTCGTTTCATGATATCAAAAAAAAAAATTTCATGATAGAAATTCGCACGAGAAAAAGGGAAGAAGGGTCGCCCAAACACATATAAACCCGAGAAAAAAAAACGAAAACTTGATAAGCTGCGTTGCAAGAAATCCTTTAAAACAACCTCTTCGAAAAACTAAAAACAATTTTTCCGGGCCCCGACGGGAACAGCACGGCGCTGCATAAACAAATTTTCGGGCTTCACCGTCGAGGGGCCCAAAAAAACCCCTTTTTAAACAGGCAAAAAAAAGAAAGGGTTGGATTTTGCCTAGAAGGTCCCACCACGGGAAATACGTTTCCCGGGGGAAAAGGGGAATTTTTTAGTGATGAAAAAATTTTCCAGTCAAATTTTTTTAAAGGAAATATGGATATATAGACCCCAAATTCAAGATTTGGGAAAAGGGCATACACCCAAAGATAAAACAGAGTAGTAGGTTTTCGGGCAATGTTTGGGGATGTATCGGCGCAGGATGGGGGGGCGTTTGCCATCATATCCAGGGCAGACAACGCCAATTCTTTTTCAAGAAATAAATTTTTAAAAAATCAGTTTTTAGCGGCCTATAATGTCTATGGGAAAGATTTTATCTATCAGCACCCACAATGTCCGGTCCATACAGCCCGAAGGGTCACCGACTGGTCAAGAAACAACCAGGTTAGAATCCTTCCCCGGCCATCGCGAAGTCCCGACGTCAACCCGATGGAAAATGTATGGGGACTGATAGTTTAAAAAAAACCAGTCAACACATGTTCAAAACCCGCAAATGAAGAAGAGAGGGGACAAATTTTAAGAGGCGTGGGAATAGTTTTTACTGGGGTTACACTAGAACATTGTTCGCTTGATTCCCAAAAGATTGGCCTTGGTGATCGAAAAGAATGGAGCTATCATAAAATACTGATTTTGTTTTTTAGTTTATTAGTTGATATTCAATTTAATTTTTTGTTTTTTTTATAAATTAATGGAATTTCGCTTACTTCAAGTTTTGTTTGTTTTGTTTCAGCTAAGAAATTATTTTTAAAAGGCCGGGGAACGTAACTGTGTACTTCAAATTATAATTTTCAGGTGAAAGCCTGGTTTACGAAAAATTAATGATTTTGACACGGGTTTTCAAATTTTTTCCCGAAATTTTATGGCCGATCTGTACCACATTTTTTTTTTTTGACAAAATAGGAGGGTCAAATTCTGTCCGAACGCCACTGGTAGAAATTTTTAAAAATGTGGTACACCAAAAAGCTTCTTTATATATAATACAATTATGCAAAAATTTTATTAAAATATCTATTACAGATATTAATAATAAATTATTTGTTTTTGAAAATTTTACCTCAAAAGTTAAGACATTTAGGACATATTCCCCTATGGGAAATTTTCCTTTTAAAAATAAACCCAAAAAAAGCTTCCCTAAATATTGACTTATAATTAAAAAAAACCCTGTATAATGTAAAAAAAAAAATTTCCAACCATAATATTTTAAATTTTTTAAAAAAAGTTGATTTTATCGATGTCAATCAAGAATCCTTTTTTTTTTGTGTAAGGTTAAAACTATCCCAAAATAATATTGTTAAGCCTTAATCATACAGGGTATTAAAAAAATTGCTATTATTGTGTCAGAGCTAGTCGATCCCTGGCAAATAAATAAGCCAAATATGATTTAATGGGTTCATTTTAAGAAGACTTAACTAGTAACCATCATATTAAAAAAATTAAAAAAATTTAAAAAAATTACCCCTAGTTTTTTAAAAAAAGTTATTTAAAGAAACGTTTTCCCGGGGCGTCCATTATGTACCTGTATCCCCAAAGGGAAAGGGTCATAGGAAAAAAGTTTATGGGCACTTGTCATAATATTTTAAGGTGATCTCTTAGATTCCGAGAGATTGCCCACATATTCGGGACACCCTGTATAGGAGACAAAGAAAAAACATAACATTTTTTTATTATTTCAAAGGGAAAAAAAATTGTCTTAAATCATCAGTTTTAATGGACATGCCTAGACTAAGAGGGGGAGAGATAGAAAGGAGAGGGGGAGAGAGAGAAAAGAGAGAAAAGAAAAAGAGAGAGAGAAAAAAGAGAGAGAGGGGGGGGGGGGGGGGGGGGGGGGGGGGGGGGGTTGAAGCTATTTAAACCCTAGTTTAAAAAAGCATCAACATACACATAAACCCAATACACAGTTAATTTCGTCGCCCCCGACAACATAGTGGAGCTATTACAATATGGGAGAAAAAGACACAGATAAAGAAGGGGGGTTAACACACCGAGGAGAAACGTTAAACTGACGTCAAGCACAGCAATCCTAAATAACAGTAATATCGAGAAATCTGGGAACAGCCAATATTTCTTAAAAGTTTTGAGATCTATACTGACTGAAAAAAATTTTTTTAAATATAACAAAATTTAAACTTAAATAGACCTTTTTTTGACGTTTTTTATTAAGTTTTTTGTAAAATATTTTCAGGGCCCCCTGTAAAAGGATGAAATATGGAAGACTGAAAGAGATATTGTGTGAACAGAGTTAGTTCCCTTGATCCAGTCCTAATGCAAAAGATTTATTCTAGAGATGCAAAATAAAAAAATTTAAAATTTTACCGTTTTTACTGAATCAATTTTATATTTATGCCCCAAAAATGTTTAATCCATTATAGTACAGGGATGGGGAAAAAAAAGCTGTTTGATCCCCGGTTTTTTTTGTACAGATTAAATTTTTTAAAAAATTTTGGGAATTAAGTTGCTTTTCCCTTTCAAAATTTAAAGTTTATATATGCTTGGGGTGTGCTTTTTATTTTTGGGGGGAAAAAACCACTCCTTATGCAAAAAAATTAAAAAAACCATAGAAATAGACCTTATGTAGATTAAAATCATAGCTAAATATGTAGAATGAATCTTTTTTTATGTTGTGAGTTAACTCTAACATTATATTTTAACGTTTCAACCCTTAAAATCCCCCTTACTAAAAAAATTTCCCAAAAAAAAATAATTTTTTTTTATTTTAAAATTTTTTTAAAAAAGCTTTTTTTGTAGAAAAATATTTTAACAGTTTACGGTATAATAAATTTTTTAACTACCATAACTCAACCTTTAAAAAAACCCCTTAAGTTTTAAAAAAAATTTTTTTTAACAAAACCTCCCAATTTTTTTTGTCCTGCATCAATTTGTAAAAAAAATTTGGCGCTTCTAACCCTCTACTTTAAATTCTATTTCATGGTGATGTGCGCTTTTTTTTTTTTTAAGGGGTTGAAAATTCCCCAACAAAATTTATGGAATAACTTTTTTAAACCCTTTAAAAAATGAGTAAAATTTGGTTGGGATTAGTTATTAATGATTGTTTTATGCTTTAGAATACAATTTTAAAATATTTTCCCCCTTTAAAAAATCCACCCTTGTTAGAGTTTAATTTAAAAAAAAATATTTACCCAAAAAATTATTAATTTACCATAGTGTTTTAAATTTTTAGAATGCTGTTCCCTTAAAATATTTTTAATTTTTATTTCGCAACTTTTCGACCCTTATAAATCAACCCTTATTACCTCTTTTTTAAAAAAAAAAAGTTTTTTCCCCCAAAAAAAATTATTACCCTTAATTGATTTAATAATTAAGAATATTACTGCCTGAAATTTTAACCAATTTCATTCTTTTGCAAATTTTCAACCCTTAAAAACCACCCCTTACAACTTTTGAAATTTTATAAACCAATAAAATAGATATAAATAGGAAAAAAAAGTAGAATTGCATAACAAAAATTATACCTGGTTTTTAAGAATATTATGTCCGAAGTGGGCTATTCGAATTTTCGAAAAAAGTTGATTGGTTTTTTAAAAAATAACTCCTTTAGTTTTAATGATAGAAAGTTTGTTCAAAAAAAATTTTTAAGGGTTTTTTTAAAAGCAACAAGGGGGTATTTTAAATTAAATCCCTTTTTTTAAACCCTTAGTTTTAAAAAAGGGATGAGTTTAAAGGGCTAGAATAAGGTGGTGCTCGCTTATAAATAGAGGCTTTAAACGGCCAAAATCTGGAAAAATTTACTGTAAAAGGAAAATATGTGTAATGAAAAGTCTTTGTTATTAAAAAAACTATAATTCGGTAACCTAAACATTTTTTTTGTATCTCCCGTATTGTTGAAGTTATTTTGAAGAAAATGGCTATTTTAAGAAAAAATTGGGGAAAAACGTTTTTCACTTTAAGCTCCAATTTTTCTAAAATTAAGCATTTTAATTTGGGTTTAAAATTCTAGAATTTTACTAATGTACTAATAATACAAAATAAAAAAATCGCAAAAAGGGTACAGATCTATTTTAATTAAGAGGGGAAAAAAATAGAGACCGACCTTTATTTTTATCATAACTCAAATTTTTATGCTAAAAACTCTTTTTTTTTTTTAAAAGAAAGGTCTTTTTATATACTAAAGACCTTTTATGTTTCCTTAAAAAAACAAACTTTTCCCGCTATTTGACTTTGAATCTTTCAAATTTAACATTTGACGAACAAAAGCTAACCAATAACAAGCCGTAGCTTGGTCTGTATTGGTTGTAGGGGAAAATTTTAAAAAAAATTTTTTTTTAGTTTTTCTATAAGCTACAATTTTGCTCTTTATAGTTTTTTTGATAAAATGCATATTTTTAGAGTTATTCGTGAAAAACCCCCTAAAAAAAGTCCCATTTTTTTGTGGAAAAACATTTACAATCGCTAATCCGAAAAAAATTAGTTTTACGAAAAAAAAGTATGGGAAAATTTTTTACTTAAAAAATTTTTTTCTTTATCGATTTCTGTAGTTAAAATGTAATAAAAAATTTCCACCCCAAGATGGGGTGGCAACCACCCCAGGATAAAAAACACACCTCGGCATGATATAAACTTTGATCCTTGGGCTATTCCCTACCCTCTGTAAAAATTTCAAGTAAATCCATGCAGGACAAAAGAATTCCAGCCAAACCCCTGCCTCATCTCCTGTGCTATTATGGTTGCATTTGGGATCTTTATTGGGTGGGTTGGTTTTTTATAAATTTTCAAAGAACATGCCTTTTGATATGTTAAAAAAAGGGGACTCAATGAAAAATCTGAATTAAATTAAAAAAGTAAGGATACCAATGTATCCCCAAAAATTTCACCTTGTCCAAAGTAATGGGTTCAGGTGGCTTACCCCCCTTTTTATTTTTCAAGAAAAAAAGACTTGGAGTAACCAGGGTTCGAAAATATCAGATATTTATTATAAATATCAAAATCGGATATTTATGATATATATCCATTTTGTTAATAAACAGTTATATTCTATAAATACAAAAGTTATTTGATGTTTCTTAAATACCTAATTATATAGTAAAAATCCCTTTCTGCACTTTGTCAATTACTTTCCCCCCCCAACCACCATTTTAACATCAAATATCCAAGCTGCAAACATGATGGGGCTAAGTAGTGCTGCCGTCTTTTTAGATGTAAAAAAGGGTTTAAATGTATGGCATAGAGGTATTCTTTATAAACTTCATGAACTAAAATGTCCACCCTATTTATTACTCATCATCAAGCACTTTTTTGGGGGGTCGTCAAAGTGTTTTGGGGTGAACGGCGCCGTTTCAACCCCTTTTTTCCCGTGAACAAAGGGACCACAAGGATCACCACTATCCCCCTTGCTCTACAATATTTTTGCTTTGATATTTTCACTCACAAAAACAGGTGTTACCAGAAAGGCCATATGTTCTACAATATGCAGAGATACTTCCCTTGGGGTACAAATAAAAGTATAGAAAAAACGGTACAAACATTACAAAACACACTAAATATATTATTGCTTGGTTTCAAAGATGGAAGCTAGAAGTTAACCTCAAAGGCACAGTTCATATTTTTTTCACCATAAAATATGAAATTCATCACCATCTATACAAATACAGAACCATCAAATAAACCCACAGCCACATATAAAATACCTAGGCATCAATTTTTACAATAAGCAATTTCAAACACCACTTGACAAAAATGAAAAAAAAAATGATTGCGAAAGTAAACATTTTCGGTCCCTAACATATAGAAGCCATGGAATTAATACCAAGACTGCCTGCCACATATACAAGATGCTTTGTCGACCAATTATCGAATATGGTCAAATTATATTCAGTTCCTGTAAAAAGCCAGCTGCTACAATAATAGAAGTAGCGGGAAAAACAAG
>JAHBCN010021375.1:0-14148 GCA_019359885.1 Listronotus oregonensis | reverse complement strand
TTATTTAACACAAAAAGCCAAATACTAATTTTATTTTGTTTTTCTAATGCTTTATATTTAATACTTTAATTGCTTTTTTAAATATCTGATTTATTTAAAGATTTATTATGCAAGGGTATTTTGCATGCCAGTCCATTGCTAAGTTTAATAACGCGTTCATCACTTGGCCGTTAGTTTCACAAAACTCTAGTCTGTAATCGGGTTCAATTTCGTTTAGCTCGGGTAGTAACCTAATCTTGTACGGATGATACTTTTCTTCTTTCAATACACGTAAAAATGTTCGTTGGCTATCATCCAAATGCAAATTTAATTTTATTAAAAAATATCGAAAATGAAAGAAACGTTTAAAAATGAAAAAATAAATGAGGGGTCCCATTAAAAAATGCTATTTTTATACTATATTTTTTTCCTTTAATTAAAATTATTTTTCTAAGCACCCTTTAAAATTCTTACATTTTTTATGTGACAAAAGCCACAAACATGACTCTCTTTATTATTTGTTGAATAGCCCCGTGCATTGGAAAAAGCTATAATATTAAAAATATTTTTGGAATATTAATGCGTACTGCTTTAACCCGTTTGCTTTGAAAAAAATTAATCTTAGGGAAAAACCAGGTTCTTTTTTTTAGCTCTGGGCGTTTCATAACAAAATTGGAAAATTAGTCATACCGTATGAATTATTCCTGTGAAATTTGCCTTGCTCTACTAACACTAACAGGCGTATATGTAGGCAAATTTCACTTAAATATTCACAAGTAACGGTTGTCTGACTGAAGGATATATTACACCGACGAAATCATTCAGTTGCATACTGTTATATATAAAGCTGACATTTATGATATAAGTAATGGGTAATAAGAGTAATAATAGCATTGTGTTTTGTAAATTACCCTAAATAGATTGGTAATTAGTTTAAATAGTCAGAAATTATAGTAATGCACAAGGGATTTTTGTGCAGTAAGATGGATTTAAATGCGGCTTTTTGGATTCGATTCGTATGAACGTCTAAAAAATTTGTGAACAAATTTAATTAATGAGAAATGGAAAAGTATTTTGTGCATTAGAAAAATGCATTTTTAAAATGCATTTTTCTAATGCACACAATTCTTACACGCTAAGGATGGTGTAAACATCGTCTTCTGGAGTTTTCGACAATTTTTCCTAATATCAGCCCAATTTTGTTACTTGAGGATTTTTGAGGTCGCTAAACACGAACATAACAATTAGAACGGAGTACCTGGTGCACGCTGAGGATGTCGTAAATGTCGTCTTCTGGAGTTTTACGACAAATCCTCCTAATATCAGCCCAATTTCTTTACTCGGGGGGTTTTTATGGTTGCTGACCACGAATATGATATTGACCAGGGTTTGCGCAAAACCTGGTGCGAGCTAAAAATGGTGTAAACTTCATCTTTTGGAGTTTTACGACAATTCCTTCTAATATCAGCCCAATTTTGTTATTCGGGAAGAAGAATACGAATATGACTTTGACAAGGGCCTTTGGAGTACCCGGTGTGCACTATGGATGGTGTAAACGTCGTCTTCTGGACTTTTACGACACTTCGTCCTAATATCAGCCTAATTTTGTTACTGGGAGGGTTTTTGTAGTTGCTGAACCCAAATATAAAATTAACAAGGACCTGCGGGGTACCCGGTGCGCACTATGGATGAAGTAAACGTCATCTTCTGGAGTTTTACGACCTAATGTCAGCCCAATTTTGTAACTTGGGGGGGGAATTTGTGGTAGCTCAATACGAATATGACATTGACAAGGGCCTTTGGAGTACCCGGTGCGCGCCAAGGATCGTGTTAACGTTGTATTCTAGTACCTGGTAACAGATCATCGAGGTACCCGGTGTCCGGATAGGGTGGTGTCAATGTCGTCCTCTGAAATTTTGTAGTAATTTGGTACAAATTAAAACTTATTATTTCTGCTTATGGTATTTATTAATAAAATTATTTTTTGATAATATTTTACTATAAAAATAAAATACAGGTACTTCGCAGACCCTTGTCAATATTATATTCGTGTTCCGCGACCTCAAAAACCCCCCCAAGTAACAAAATTGGGCTGATATTAGGAGAAATTGTCGTAAAACTCCAGAAGACGACGTTTATACCATTCTTAGCGTGCACCAGATACTCCGCAGACCCTCTTCAATGTCATATTTGTGTTCAGCTACCACATAAACACCCCGAGTAAAGAAATTGGGCTGATATTGGGAGAATTTGTAATAAAACTCCGAAGACGACGTTTACAACATCCTTAGCGCGCCCCAGGTACTCCGCGTAACCTTGTTATTATCATATTCGTGTTCAGCGACTTTTAAAACACCCGGGTTACAAAATTGGACTGATACTAGGAGAAATCGTCGTAAAACTCCAGAAGACGACGTTTACACCATCCTTAGCGCGCACCAGGTACTCCGTAGGTTCTTATTAATATTATATTCGTATTAAGCGACCTCGAAAACCCCCGAAAAACAAATTTAAGCCTATTTCTAATATTATTTACCTAGTTATAAATTTTTTATAATTGCAATTTTTAGAATGCATTTTGAAAATGCATTTTTTTAATGCACAAATGGAGGTGTTCATTTCTCAATAAATAAATTTGTTCACAAAGTTTCTAGAAGTTCATACGAATCGAATGCAAAAAACCGCATTCAAATACATCTTACTGTAAAAAAAAACCCTTGTTAGGCCTATTTTTGTGCTACGTTTCCTCGACTAAAAGTGGCGGGTAGCCACGCCAGGTTAAGAAAAAAAAATCCTAGTAGTTATGGTTTATATGGTTGTGACGAATTTAATATTTTATTAATGCTTGTTCTTTCCAATCACATCAAAAATTGTTCTCAATTTTGACATTGCTTCCTTGACTAAAGAAACATAAATACCTATAGTCCAGTACAGAGTGGTTAAAAACGGCGAAACCTGGCAAAATTACAGAACAGCTCCGATTTGCATAAAAAATTGGAATCAGGTTGTGCTCGACCTAAACTTAAAAGTCTTCCCAACGCAGTAGGTTGCTTATTATTTTTAAGGGTGAAAACTACCCCTATTAGCAAAAAATATAATACAATAGATTAAACATAAAATTAATTAAAATTATAAATAAACGTGTTAAGTAAAGGTCACTCGATGTAATTGAGTGTGTAAACGCCAGTAACTATACATTTGGGGGTGAAAACCACCCCCGATAGCAAGAAAAATAATAAAAAATTACGTTAAAGCATTAAAATATTTGGATTATGTTTAAATAAGTTAAGTTGCTTTAATTTTTGTTGTAATAATTTCACTGAAGATAACTTGATATTATTTACTGTTTTTCGTGAGCTAGAACCTCCACCAAACCCTTGCCATAAACCACCCCTATTAAATACAAATGTTGAAATAGTATTTAATTTTTTTTTATTGAACTTTATTTAAACTTTTACATTACATTTTTTATTACTCCTAATCCATTTTTAGAACACAATATATATACATATATGTATAAACACAAAATTCCTTATGTTCTTAGAACTAGAAATCAGCTCTACTCAACCATCAAATTAAGAAATTTTCAAAAACTGCGAAAAACAGTTCAATGGTTTTTTGACTATAACTTCCACAATTTTGATGCTAAAAAAATTTTCCACAAAGCATTTTAAAGGTAAATACAAGACCTACAAATTCAAGTAGGACTAATATTTTTTCCACCCTTATTTTGGAAAAGGCAAGGGTTGAAGGGTTCGAAACTGGTATTAGTTAACCAATAGCCACAACCATATCGCCCTCAATTTTACACTTACGAAAAAAAAAAACCTTAAATAAAAATTTTCACTTATAATACCACAAGTGTCTAAATTATTTCCGGAAATTTTTCCGAAGTCACGAATAGTTTGAAAATTTTCTTAAAATATTCGTGAGTGAGAAAAAATTTCCGGATAATAATTTAGACACGAATGGTATTCGGTATGAAAATTTCACACCAAAGTGTTAAAAAAATAAGTTGTGTTTGTGTGACAGTTTTGAAATGTAAATAGTAGGTACCTAAACTTTGTATGTCAAGTCAAAAAGACAATATAATTGTCATTTTATATGCGTAGTGTCAAAAGAGCGAAAAGTATATTTGAGTATAGTGTTTTACAATTTTTTTTCACAATTATCTCACTTTAGTTACACGAAATAATAAAACATAAGTCGATAGTAACTCAGTCTTTCGGTTTTCTACAAATTAGTTTTACTTAAGTTGGTAGAAATACATTTTGTTACAAAAAAGTTGAAGCAGTAGGTATGTAGTATCAACGAAATTGGTAGAAATATATTTTCATACAAAAAAAAATATAGTTTAACGAGCTACAACACGACGCGCGTTAAACGGCTTTGTGTTCCGGTACTTATCTGTCAGTTTGTTGTAGTCAAAAATGTCATCGAATTCATGTCAAGAACACTAACGTTATTTAACCATAAATTAATTATCTAAAATCGTTGTGTTTTACAATAATTTTAGAATGAATCGGTTTGAGAAATATATTTTATGTAAGTTTTGTAAAGAAGTCAGTAAAATTAAAATGTATCATCGAAACTTAAAATTTTTAATGTACTTATTACAAGAATGCGGGCCAGACATTTATTCACCAAATTTGTTCGGGATTATTAAACATTATTTACTTCTAATGTCTAAGAAATATGGATGCCTTTGTGGATCACAAGAGAATAAGATTATTTCAAAGTACTATATATATTTTTTGAAACATAGACAATTTATAAAGTTTAGTGAGTGTGTCCTTATTTATTCCCCATTAAAGAAAGAAGAAGTGGCTAAGGAATTTCAGGAACATTTAGACGCTTTGCTTAAAAATGATTGTTAATTATATATAACAAGTAAAGTATAATTATCAACTACATAATAAAAAATATTTGGTAAATTATTAAAGGATTTTCACTTATTAACTTCAGATAATATTATTGAATAAATTCAATATAATATAACCTGAAAAATGTAATTTTAATTAAACGTCAAGAATTTTCCAGTGTAATTTCATTCTCCTTACCCCAAGGAGGATGAAAATTTCCCGAATTTTTTAGTTGCTATGGTAACAAAATATAATATATATATATATATATATATAAATATATATATATATATATATATATATATATATATATATATATATATATATATATATATATATATATATATTTTATATATATATATATATATATTATATATATATATATATATATATATATATATATATATATATATATATATATATATATATATATATATATATATATATATATATATATATATATATATATATATATATATATATATATATTTATATGGGACATTTCACGTCAAACGCATCATCAGCGCCCTCAAAATTAGAATAAATCTATAAAGATAGATTAGGGCTTAAATTATTTGTATAGAAAAGAACTTTCTAAAGCCATGTGTTATTTTTCGAAATTCAACATGGCGGCTCCAATATGGCGGTCGGAACCTGGAGAAAAATCAAATGTCCAGTAATAAAAGCTTGTAAAAATAAAAATTTGCAACCAATCGGGTTGAATTTCGGGTCAAAGGACAGTTTATGGACTTTCCTAAAAAGCTGGCGCGGTAGGTTGTCAAAATCCAATATGGCGGTTAAAAATTCAATGTGGTGACCGCATTTTTAAAAATCTGCCGATTTGAATCAAATTTGGTAGACGGGGTTTTTAGGGTTTTCTAATTACGAATCCAAGGTCAGATTAGTAAAATTCAATGTGGCGGATCCAAGATGGCGGATTAATTTTTTTGAAAGTCATCCGTTTTTCACCAAATTTGGTGTACATATGTTTTTCTGAACGCTGATCACCAATTTTAAGCAAACATATTAATTTTCAAAAAAGGTCCGCCATATTGAATCCGCCATATTAGATCCGCCATCTTGGACCCGCATTTTGAATTTTCCAATTTGCCTTTTTGGATTCGCAATCAAAACCCCAAAAACCCTCATAAACCAAATTTGGTGCAAATTGGTTTTTTTTAAAAAAAATTCATCCGCTCGTCATCTTGGATCCGGTCCTTAAATTTTGATAATTTGCCCCAAATTCGTAATAAAACCCCAAAAAAACCCTCCTAAAAAAATTTAAATAAATCGGTTGTGTTTAAAAAAATGCGGCTACCATATTGGGTTTAACCGCCATATTGGATTCGCCATATCGGATTTTGGTTACCTACCATATCATTTTTTTGGGAAGTCCATCAACTGTAATCTGAGCAAAATTGACCCGATCGGTTGCAAATTTTTATTTTTCAAGCTTTTATTACTGGATTTTGTTTTTTCTCCAGGTTCCGAGCGCCATATTAACCGAAATTTTAAAAAAAATACCACGTGGTTTTCGAAAGTTTATTTGTATACAAGTAATTTGAGCCCTAATTTATCTTAATAGATTTATTTCAATTTTGAGGGCTCCGATGATCCGTTTGACGTGAAATGTCCCATATATATACACCTCCAAAACGGATGGGTATAGTTCCGTCCAGTACGTGTACAGAACGGATGTACAGTTTCGTCCGCCGAGATTCCCTAATGGTTAGTTGGGAACAAACTCTTAACTTAAATACAGTTTTCGGTCGCTGTCTACCTACGGGAATATGCACTTTTGTCCGATTACCCTATATACTTTTAAAATAAAAACGGGTACGCACGACAAGCTTCGTAAAATACATACAACTCCTCAAAACTCACCAGAACTAATCAGAGCTAACGCCTTGGCTTGACACAATTTTTGGACATTTATTCCATCCATGTCTGTTTTTATTTAATCGTTCACTCAAGTAAAGTAAAATAAAATAAACCTTAAATTGCGTGTCCATTTAGCGTGGCCTGTGACATCATAAACCTGTTTAGACGAATCTTATTGGTGTGACCACGTCAGGTTTCGCCATTCCGCGCGCACAACAATTAGGTATTCACTTTCCGCGGCAATGATCACAAACACGTTGCCCGGGCAGCCGCGGTGAACGGATATGCACTTTAGAACGTTACTAAGTCATAATTAAATGCCCTATTAAATCAACCAGACAAGCCACAATTTTTCTACCAAAATTAATAAATATATATTTTTTATTGTATCTAATGATTTTTTTTAAAATTTCGGTCAAAAGCATCTGTCTCTTAACTTGCTTAACCTTGGACAAAAGTTTTAATAAATATGGGTCCGAAAATGGGGTTTTTTTAAAATACAGACTGACAACAAAAAAGCCCAAAGGCTGCGCTCCTCCCGGGAGTTAATCAAGACGGCTCCCGGAAAGAAGAAAAATACGAGTGTCCCCCCCGACACGCAGCCTGGGGGTTGTTGTATCTCTTTTTATTTTTTCAGAAAAGGTTTGACACCAGACAGGTGTAGTAGCCCTTTTCTTTCTTTTCGGGTCTCCAGCCTCCTGGGTGGTTAGTGTCCCCCATGGGGTTTTTTATTTGTTCTCCAATGAAGTGAACTAATATGATGTGAGAGGCGTTTTTCCTCTTCGTCACATAGTCTGCAAATGGGTTCTTCTCAAAGATCCCCAAAGTGTATATGTTTTCTTGGGGGCAGGTCGTTTTAATCCTGTCACTACCCCAATCGATTCCTTTTTTTTGACTTGTCAATGTTTTCGATGGTGGGGTCCAGCATTGTTTACTGGTTTTCCCTTTGGAAGGGGTTTCCCAGTATGACGATGTTGTGTTTGAATCCCCCGAGTCATGTACCCCCCCTTTTTTCCCAGGCCCCACAAAAATTGCTGCGGACCCTCCCCTCCAGGAGTCTGCATTTTCATTGCCCTTTTTTGTGTCCTGGCACCCAGGAAAGTGTAACGGTTTAGCCAGGTTTAGGGGGATTGCAGACAGTTCCAAACCAACTTGAGTTGATTTGTTGGGATGCCAAACTTTTTGGCCCCATCAAAAAATAGAATGTCCCTGCCCTTATATCTCCTCCAAATTCTCTCGCAGAAAAGTTCAATGGATATTTTCCGCCTGGGAAAAAAGGGTATTTCAGGGGAACATAAGCATTGAACCTTATACCAGTATTCCCGCCGGTCCATTGTCAGTCTTGGATCCATCGGTATACCAAACCAAATTTTGAGACTGACCAGGAGATCCCATACCGCCCCCCGGTAAACTGGGTTTTTTATGGTCTTTTGTATTTATCCCTTTTGGCCTTTTTCACTGCCCCATCTCAAATATTGGGTTTGTGATATGCTCGTTTTTCGGGTGTCCTAGGGGAGGCCCCCAGCACCAGGGGTTCATTTCAGCCAGCCCCAATCCTCGCCTCCGCCTTAATAATTATACCAAGAGGGGGGGGCATAGGGTTTCCATGGCTGCAGTTGGAGGCTTCTAATAGCTCCCGTTATACAGAGAATGGTCGCTGGGGTTTGGGTAATCCCGCCTGTTTTCTCTGTTTTATTTTTACCGATAGTTGAACCGTAGGATTGGGTCTTACCACAGCAGTGTACAAAAACCAGTGTACTAATGGTGGCTGAAATCCCCAAAAAACCCTTCCCCACAGCCTTTTGGTAGCCATTAGAAAAACCCCTTTTTTTCCCCCTTATTAATCACATTCCCGATAAATTGTGGATTCCAGGTTAGCTTAGAATCCAGAGTTAATCCAAAAAATTTTTTACCTCCTGAACATAGCCCCGAGTGTGGAGAAGAAGGAGGAGATTTTAAATCATCCAGCTTCCTTTGTCAGGAAGGATTAGGCAGTTTTTCCAGGATTTAAAAGTAAGGTTTTTCCCTTTTTGACCATCCCCCCACAATTTCGTCCTTTTTTATAAACTCCCAGGTTGTTTTGTTATGCTTCCCCCCACAAGTATAGTGATGTCATCCGCATACCCCCGGGATAGGCCATTATTATTCAGTTCCACCAGGGTTCGTCAACAACCTATCCCACAGTAGTGGGGGAACCTCCCGGGGGATCCTTTTACCACTGACCCTCCTTGTTTTGCTGAATAACGTTGCTTGCGCTGTCTGCCGAAATGTTGTTTATCCACCTACAAATGGTGTCGTTAAATTTGCGGCAAGACCCGGGGATTGATTAAGGGGGTTGATAAAAAGCCCCCTCAATGTAAAGAAAGGGCCAAGGGTTTTCCCTTGGTTCAGGGGAGTTTAATCGGGCCCCGTTGATGATGAAGATTAAATGTAGGCATGTTGGTTTTTGGGAGGGCCTCTCTGTCGAAGTTTTCCCTGAATCCCTTCGATCAGTTTTTCCATTGTTTTTATCATAAAAGACGACAATGTAATTGGTCTAAGCCCCTTTGCCGGGGAGCATCCCCCCGGTTTGGGAATAAGCCCTTTTGTCGCTTCCATGCATTAAAAGCCGAGCTAGGTTTTTGGGAAGAGTTTGAAAGCATGAACTAGGTTTGTTTTCCGGGATAGTGCTGGGATTATCCCAGGTCCTTTTTAGGCTTCAAATGTTTCAATTCCCTGTTTTTTTCGGGGTTTTGTTTTCCCTTTCTATTTCCCCAGTCGCTTTTTTGCCGAAATTCAACATTGACGTCGGGGTGGTCTCATTGTTGAGTTTCTTTGATCCTGGTAGATGTGTTTGGAGCAAAATCTCCAATGTTTCCCTCCATTTCAGAGTAGGTTATCGGTTTTTAGGGGCCAATAGGATTGCCCGGATTTTTAGACAGGATTTTGGAGCCCGGCTCCGGCATTTTAAACCCTCCGGGAGACCCCCATAAACCCCAGTTTAGCCAGGCCCCATTGTATTCGGTGAGTGCAGATTGATATTCACCCACCACCGTTTTCCTTGTTTGGAACTTTTTTTTCCTTTGCTCAGATTCATTCCAAGGTAGACTTTTCCCGGTTTGTTTACTAGAGGACAGTTTTTCTGAAAAGATTTTTAAAGTCCGGGTTTTCCAAAACAACCCTTATGCAGTAGTTTTCCCAATGCGGTTTTGAGTTACTGAGGTTTAAAAGTTTCCTTTATTTCCCCAGTCCGGCTCCTCGGATCACGGACCCCCATTTCTGAAAGGAAAACCCCGGGGAAGATGTGCCGGATCAGAAGGACGTTCCGAAAATACCACCGTTTTCCCGGGGATCGTATAGGGAATCCCAAAAGTAAGTCGATTTCACGGGCCTGTCAAAAAGTATTCTTTCCCATTTAATACTCAAATTTTAGAAATAAAAAGTCAAAAAAGGATCACCTTTTTATTCCTCCCCCCCCAAAGCGTGTGGGGGGTTTGGCATCCATCCCTAATGAGTGAGGTTAAAGCGCCTCAGAATTGCCCCCAATCGGGTTCCCGATGGGGTGGATCATTGCATCATATGGAAGATAGGTTGAAGGGGGCACCCTATAACCTTCCATGATGTTTTCACCCTTTACCCGCCCCTTTTGGCATTTTACAAGTCCTTAGCGTATCCTCTTAATCGCCCTCCAGGGTTAATTTTGGAACTTTTCCTTGCACAGGGTGACGGTGTGCTGATTGCGGAGCACTTCCGTTTGCCTTGCCTTGGGTTCGGTTCCCCGTGACTCGGCTTTGCTGCCTGAAGGTTTCTCAGCCTCCAGATTGGCTTTAGTTTTCCTATTTGCCCTGGGCTTCCTGGGTTTAATAGGTTCACCTCTTAGCTTTGGCCGCCTCAATTGCAAGTTTCCGGCGCTGTGTACCAGACAACCCGCGCTCGAGGTTGGGCTTCCTTGCTGGTTTCTTGAGCTGCAGGGTTAGTGCCTGCAGGTTCAAGTCCAGCGGGGCTTACCTCAGGACGTAGGTGAGGCTTGGTCTTTATGACCTTCCTCCACCTCCATCTGAGTTGGATTGTTTTTTCTTTGAATCCATACGATTCCCACGAGTGGTGCGGAAAGGAGGTCCATCCCAGCAGAGCCGCTTACGGGACAAGGCTACTTTACTCCAGAAGGGCGCCAGGTATTCTTGGAGGGCTCGTTAGAGACACATCTCCCATGTGCCACGCATCCCTTCGGCACGGATGTCCTCACCACCTTGGGATTGGGTTGTAGAAGAAGAGGAAGAAGTAGTGGGAAAATGAGTTCCTAGCCCTTGGAAACCCAATGGCGTAGGGGCTTGAAGAGCAAGGGTTGGCCAAGGGAGGCCGATAGAAAAGATTAAAGCTTATCTCCCAAGACTAGTTTAAGAAAGGAGAGAAGAGAGGTACCAGGTATCACTAGATGTGAGCACTGGTGGTGGTCCGCGGCAGCGACCTTCGCAAAGGATTTTGAGAATTTTATCTTCTCTCACCCTACTTATAATCGCCACTAGCCAGATTCCATGAGAGACCTGGCCGATCCCCAATCCGCCACCCGGGGACGCGCTTGGTAGGTGCCACCCCCAAGCCTAGGATATATAATAATCACATCTTTATTTTGCAACATATAAAAATTAATAGAAGGATGGGAAAACACAATATGTCTTACGAAAATATCTGTATTCTTTACTTAAAGCAATAAAAAATTAGTTGTTAGCAAGGTAATTAAAAAATATAATAATTTAAAATTTTAAAAATTTTAAGTTAAACACTAAATTATATCAAACAGACAGTATGAGTTTCTTTAAAAAAAAAAATTGAAGGCGAACCTTTTTTCTTCTATTTGTCTTGTGTAATATATCTCTTGTCTTTCTTGACTAATCAGATATCATTATTATTGATCTTAATGTATCTAACTCTTAGACCAGGTCTGGCATTATATGCTTCCTAGCAAAACCTTATTTTCCTTTTTTACGATCTTTCACCTTAACTTTGCGCTAGGTAAAACGAAGAGTCATTTAAGTTTATGAATATTACTTTTGAAAATTTTCTTAACTGGCAAAAATACGTAATATCTAAAGCCCGATATACGAAGAGCTCTGATGTATCTTTCGAGCCAGAAACAATTACTTCTTCTCTAATCTGTATTATTTGATGTGTTCTATATCACATCCCGCTTGAAATATTATTTTCGTGTGTAGAAAATGGTTTCTTTCTAAAATCTAGGTTGAGGTTGCAAATGAATTTGTTAATTATTTTAGTTGCGTCTCTGCAAAAAAATTAGAAGATAGATATAGTTGCCTTGATTTGCAGTCATTTCCAACTTTGCCATTTGTGGAAAACTAATTGTAATTGAGTCAATAACGAAGTGATTTATTAAAAAAAAATTAGTAATTTAAAAAACAAAATTCCCGGTTTTGACGATATCAACGTAAAACTTCTTAAGGCAATACAAGAACATTTTGCTCTCCACTGGTTTTCTTAATCAAGTTTCAAGAAGGGAAATTTTTTCCCAAAAATACTTAAAACCGCAAATGTTATCCCAGTATAAAAAAAAAGAACGTGGCGACAAGGAAAATTATCGACAGATATCAATTCTTAGTATCTTCCAAAGGTTACAGAAAAAAAGGTGTGTAAAAAAATGGATTTTGTTCTTAAATATAACATTTTAAATAAGTGTCAACATGGTTTTGACCAGAAAGGTCAATTGAAAAGCAACATACAGCGTTTTAAGCTATGTGTACAGTAATCTTGACCAAGGAAAATATGTAGTAGCTCTATTTTTTGACTTGTCCATAGCCATCGATACAGTAAACAGGAGTATTTTGCTCTTAAAGCTTTTTACAGCATGGGTATAGAGGTAGGTTATCCCAATGGATTGACTCCTATTTGTCTGGGCATGAAATGGTGGTAAGATATGATTTTTAAATCGGAACCCAAATTTGTGGGTATGGGAGTTCCTCAGGGCTCTTTCTGGGGCCACTACTATTTTTGCCTATGTTAACGATCTACCTCAAAATATTAGCACTGGAAGTGTTACAATGTATGCCGATGACACCACGGTAGTATTAGCGGCGGTCCCCGGAGGAGCTCGCAGATAAATTGGGAAACCTGTCATGAAAGGGGAATTTTGGTGCCGTAACAATCATCTTATAATTAATAGCACTAAAACTACATACATGAATTTGTTTATTCGAAAGCCATTACCATATAATTTCCCGAAATAATAAACAATATCAAATTTTCAGACACTGAAAAATTTTTTTGGGAAATTTTTCCTATCCCGCCCAGTATGTTTTTTCCCAAAGCAATTTCCCAGCATATTTTGGTATTCTTAATCTTAAGAATACACTGGATGGGTCTGGGTTAATTTCCGTGTACTATTCACTGGCTTATAGCCATTTTCTAAATATTGTCTCCTGGGGAGGTAGTGGTCCCTTTAGGTAGATTTTTTGTGGGACAAAAAAAATTAAGACTTATATTTAATCTTAAGCCCCTTGAAAGTGGCAGACCCATATTTGTTCAGAAAAGGTTCTTACTTTGCCTTGTGTGTTCCAAGTGTGTTTCTTATGAGAATGCAAATAGGGATTTGTTTGGAAGACTCGGAGCATCTAACTCTTACAACACAAGAAACAATACAAGGTGAAATTCCTTTACACAGGACATCATTTTTTTTTAAATCTCCTTTTTTCAGCTGTCTTCCCCATAATAAACTTCCTCAAAATTTAAGGCCCCTATGCATGGGGTAAATTCAAGAATGCAGTTGGGCAGTTTCCCAATTGATAAAAAACATTTTATTCAGTTGCAGAGTTTAAGCAACACTAAACGTTTTTTTTTTTCGTTAATGTTCTTGTCTGGTTTACTTTTATCTTATTTTTTTTTTTTATATATGTGTATGTGTGAGATATATAAATATTTTTATTTTTATTTTATACTAAATATGGTTTGTTTTATAGCGTAGGTGCAATTTTGATTTTTCTGTACGGTATTTGTCTTTATATTTTAAATGTTTTTTTTTTACATATTTTATTTGTTTGCTCATTTTTATTGTTTGTCAATATTTTTGTGTATATGGCGGTATTTATATGATATTTTATTGATTTTTGTTTTATTATATATTTATTTTAATTTTCTTTTTGTAGTGACGACCCTTTATACTTAATGTATATTTTATGGCAATAAATTCTATCTATCTATCTATCTATCTAGCCATTTTCATCCAAGGAAGAGTTGTTTGCCTTATTAACGTCTTTCATTTTACCAGAAATCTTTCCTTTATTACAAATTGACGAGCCGTAGGGCACCGGTCCCTCTTCTATAAGTACTTTCACGGCTTCTTATTTTAAAAATTAGCCAATTTAATTTCTTGCCTAGCAGCTCCCAATGGTGCTACCCTCATGCATGGTTTTTCCGTCCATGTAAAAAATCCATAAAC
>JAHBCN010021374.1:0-14088 GCA_019359885.1 Listronotus oregonensis | reverse complement strand
TATATTAGGGAAGAGGATGGGGAAGATGAGCAATATAACCCATATTAAAGGATCCTAAAATACCATTTTCCAGTACAGGCTTAAAAATAAAATTAAAATGTTTTTTATAATAAATAAAATTAAATAATTTAGGTTAATACCCATATTTAAAAAAATAAATAAATAAATATTTGACAAAATAAAAAAAAATAACCAGGAGGATCAAAACTCGAATAAGAGCATTTTAGCAGTAAAACAAATCCATCCAGGTACGTTAACATTTAAGGATTGGTACATAAGATAACTTTTGACCAAAATATAAGCTGCGTATAAATTTTTAAAGTCCAATTTCTCGGAATAAAGTTTCCTTAAAAGCCCTATTTCTCTGATGTGACTGGTTAGTGCGCTTTATTATTATATGGAGTAAACATCCTAAATGCATACTAATTAAAACTTATACACCTAGTTTTATTTCGTTTTTAAAGTTCCTTTTTCTTTGAATAAGTATGTCGTCGCTAATTACTAATTACAACCACAGATCCGAGCTTGCCCGATGTATATAACACATACCTACCTCTGTAAGGGCGTAAGGCGTCTTGAGAAATCTGTCTAGTATTAATATAACATATTCTATATATTGTAAATTTAAGTAGATTTGATTCAGTGAAGATTTTTATTTTTCTTAATTTTATAGTTGTGGAGTTTTATCAAGTAATGATAAAATCATTTAAAATTATAAAGAATATTTTCTGCTCAATAGGTAACGCATTAAAAGCAGTTTAAATATGATATTTATTAAATATAATAAAATATTTTTTTCCTATAAAACAACTTAAAAAATTTAATGTAATACACTAACTAATAACCATATTATTTTTTTTAAATTGCCTTTAGAACCATGTAATAAAATATGTAAATATCTACATTATATTTTTTTTTTTACAATACAACCAAGTATTTTGATATTTTTTATTTTATAGTGATCCGATACGTATAACGTACTTTTGTAATTAGCAACGGGTTGCGATAACATATATTTAGAGCAATAGTTGTGCTATCAATCTTCCATGTCATATTCGTGAGTCTTGAAAATATAATTAGAATTAATCCACACCAATCTAGTTTACCACTCACTAATTATTTAACTATTAGATAACTTAATTGTTCTGTTTTGCAATCTTCTTGCAAACCCTAACCAAATGGACAGATAAGTATTATAACTAAAATTAGATAATTTTATTCTTTTAAATTATCCCAGCGTTAACAAGTTTTTTATTTAACTATTAAATAACTTTATAATTCTGCTTTGCAATCTTCTTGCAAGCCTTAGCCAAAGAAGCTGATAAGTCGGCGATTGAAATTCGACCGATTTATCATATTTATTTTTTTGCTCTATGAAAACTGGACCCGTAAATATTTTATTATCTAAAATCACACTTGTAAATTCGACCGGTGCGGTGGTCAAATTTTGTCAGGTACTTAGGTTCTGGTCGGTTATAGTTAGTTCGGGATAGCAAAGCAGCTTTTTATTTTTCCCAGTTAATTATAAATATAAATATTATAATGTCTAACTGGTCTTCAGTGTTCCTGAAAAAATTTTTTTAAACCCCTATATGTTGTTAAATTTTTTTAACGGCCCAGTTTTCTTATCGGATTTCCCCCTTTTCTTAAAGACCGGAATTTACACCCCTTTTTTGGTCATATTTTTATGGGGGAAATTTTTTATCATCGGCCAGTTTTATTAAAATGATCAAAAACAATTTTACCGGTGACATACCACATTTTTTTAACCTTACAGTAATATCCGTACGAACTTTACTAAGTAAATTAAAAAGTCAATTTTTTTTACTCTTACTCGGGCACTATCAAATTAAACTTTGGCTAAAAGATTATTTTATTATGTTTTAGCGTTCGAAAATTATTATCATATTTAACATCTTTTTTTAAATATTTTAACACTCTGTAACTTAGAAACAATTATTCGTAGTGCAAATCTACATTTAAATTTTTGTTAGATTTTGTTTCTAAGATATTCTTTTTAATTTATTTTCAATCTTTATGTTACACTTTGCACAATTTATTGCAGAAACTTAGAAAGCAACAAAACTCCGCATGAACAAGGCAAAATTAAATATTAAAAGCTCTAAAAACCTAAATTACTTTTAAATATGATAAAGACTATCGATTCAAAATTAGTCCAGGGAAGTTAGGAAATCAATCGGAAGTTTTTAATGCCAGCAGATATACAGAGAAGAAATAGATTAATAATAGTTTTGTTTTTATCTATGGGCCACGAAGGCTAAATAGTTGCTTTTAAAAAATTAAATAAATTATAGAAAAGCCGTTTTTAAATTTATTTTTAAGTCAAATTTCGTAACGTTTCATTTTTGTATATTGGATAAATTCCCTACATGCATAAATTTTTCACAATTGCTACCTACTTATTCAGTCTACAACTATCTTAAAATATACAGATTGGCTAAGCTCGATCTTAGTATAGGGATTTTTGTGTAAAGAAAAGGGGTATAAATTAAAAATATCTGTGAAAAGTATATTAAGCACACCATAACGCCCCTTTAGTCCGAGTAAATCTGTAATTCACCATTAAATGATTTTGAAAGTATATGAATCGAGATAAAACCTTTTGCATTTTCTTTAGAAACAGATTAACTACAAAATGTCATAAAGGGATATTGGTTCCTACGAAGGGAGGTGTTTTCTACCTCATTTTTCACCCTTTTTACCCCCCAAGCATAAAATTATTTAAAAATTGTTTCTTTTTTCATTTTTAATGGTTCGTCCAGGTTTTTGGGGCCACTAAATTCGAATATAAAATTATAAATTACATTTGAGGGCCTAAAAGGGCTACATTCACCCTTTTCTACTCCATACACCCCTAAAACATACATTTTGCTAAAAAAAGTTTTTTTCCCATTTTTAATGGTACATAAAGCTTTTTTGGTAACTGAATTTAAAAATAATATTAGAAATTTTATTTAAGGGCTTAGAAGGGCTAAATAGACCTTTTTTTGCATCATACACCCCTAAAAGGTACATTTTGCTGAAAAAAAAAGTTTTTTCCCATTATTAATGGTACATGTAGGTTTTTTGGGTCACTTAATTCAAACATAAAATAAGGAATTATATTTAAGAGCTTACAAGCCCTTTTTTTAATGGTACTGAATTTAAATTTGATGTCAGAAATTATAATAAGAGAAGTTAACTATCCCTATTTTAATCCCTCTTACCCTCCACATTTTTTGGATCGATAAATTAAATTTTGCCCAAAAAAACCTAAATGTACCATTAAAAATGATAACAAACTTTTTTTAGCGTAATGTATGTTTTAGGGCTGCAGGGAGTAAAAAAGGTTGAATGTTTTGGGGGTGTAAGGGGCAAAAAAAGGGTAAATTCAGCCCTTATAAGCTCTCAAATGTGATTTCTAGTATTATATTCAAATTTAGTGGCTTGAAAAACCTAGATAAATCATTAAAAATGGAAAAAGAAACGTTTTTATAATAATTTTATGCTTGGTGGTTAAAAAGGGTAAAAAAATGGGGTAAAAAACATTTCCTTTCGTAGGATTCAATATTCTTTTCCGACGCTTTGTAGTTGATCTGTTTCTAAAGATAATGCCACAGGTTTTATTTCGATTCATGTACTTCCAAAATCATTTCTAGATTTGAAGTGTTTTTTAACAGATTTACCCGTGTTACTTGACACATTTCTTTATTTAGTTTACCTGTCGAATCCTATATTTCACTTTTAATTTAATTGGTTAGGAGGGAAAATTTCAATTTAATTATATGGAAAGGGGCAAGCTGTTTTATACGCTTCTCTACTATTTCGTCCTGACATTTCCACTTAAAATTTCGGTACGTTTGGTAAAACATTTTTTAAGGCTGCATTGAACGTAGCCATATTTAATGAAATATATGCTATACGCACCTAGCAGTATTTTAGCTTTGCACTGTAGCTGATCGTACATTTTTATTGGTATAGCTATGTTTGACCGATGTCAGCGCTGACCATTGGTCAAGCACTAAAGCAAGCCTTAAAGATGTATTTTCGCGAGGTTGATATTATTAACTGGTACTGTATAGCTTAAAGTGCCAAAGAAGTCGGGTTGTATCAATACCTGTAAAAAAATGTTACTGCTTTTTGAACAAATAATTAAATGTTTTGTTGGCATTTGAATTTTTTTATTTTATTTTATTCCTAAAAACTATTTTTTTTAAGAAAATCACGTTTAATTTTAACGCTAAAGGTTGGTATTTAATATAAGAACTCTGAGAATTATTGTTACCTTTTAATCTACATAACAGTAAAATTTAAACCCCACAATGGTTGACCAAGAAATTTGGTACCTTCGCGTAGAAGAAATCATACAAATTAATTTAAGCATAAACATACCCCAACGCAGTCTCTTTCTGTACTGGCGCGACCCTCGCAAAGAACACACCTCTTTTTTAAGGCTTTGTGATCAAGGAAAAATTAGAAATTTGTGCTGTAAAACAGACTTTGGGCATTGTCTATTTTGCTTGATTATACAATTATTTTAAAACATAAATAAAACCTTATTATGCACACTAACCTGCTTTCAACCCTGACTTATTATTTATATCTTAACTTACTTTACCGCAATTTATTTTTAGTTACTAATTTTAACGTAACTTCTTAAAACTAACCCCTGTTCTTAAGCGACCCAAATTTGTATACAAAACTATAACTTCTGAAACAAATAGAAATCCATCCATTAAATAGATTGTCATCAAGATTTAACCAGTAAGATTTATGAAACAATGAATAAAACAGAATCTCGAAAGGGACAGAATTTAACCCAAGACTAGTGACACAGACTGTTTAGTGTTGACTTGCTCGAAGTAAATTTTGACTAAGACATTAATCTTACTTTCGAAAATGAGTTGGATAAAGTGCTATTATCAGTTACAGGATCGGAGCTACTGAAAATGCTAGATATAAATATTAAGTAATTTAATGTATTTTTTCCTTTTAATTTGTAATTTTCCAACTTAAACTTGTAATTATTTATAATTGTTTTTTTAGTTTCATAACCTTAAAGCTGTATCTTATTTATGGTGTACATAAATCCTATATTAGACTTACAAATAAAGATATACTGTTAATACTTTCCCCTGTTTATTTTTGTTTTCTAGTCTGGCTTTTCTAACACATACCATAGGCTTGAGACTGATGTTTTCAATTTTAAAGCGACAGTGTGCTTTAAAATTGACCATAGAATACATGTTATAGTAGTTACTTCTTTTCTTAGATGGAATATATAAAGACAGTTATTTACAAAGCCTATCTTTTTTGTGTACTTTTTCAAGCAACAGTGCTTTATTATTTGCAGGCAGTTAGTTTTGCCTGCGTCTTGTTGTCCAAGCCATATTCGTAGGTCATATTATACTTAGGAGAAGGTGTCCGTTTAATCTTTTTTTAGCTTGTAATAATTTTGAAGCACCACCAGAGCTTAAATTTTAAGAGTTAGAAGATACTTTAAATTACAAAATTTCAAGTATTTTAACTGAACCATCAAAATGTATCATCAGATGAAACAAAAGAGCATCGGAAATGTCTTTAAAAATACCAAGTTTGGTTCTTTTTAAATGAAGCATCCTGTAGGGGAAAGTGGGGTAAGATGACGATATTAAGGAAAACGCTTAAATTAATAACGAAAATATTTATTTAAAGAGGTGAAAATAAAAATATAAAACTACTAATATATTTACTACATTATTAAGATAGCAAATATCACAAAAAATAAACCACTTTATCAAAAAAAAATAAACACTAAAAAACTAACATTTTAGTCATCTTACCCTCATACATCGGGTAAGATGACAGACGCTGTTGGGGTAAGATGGCTTATATGCAAAAAATCGCAATAGAACTTCGCCGTCTTCAAAAGAAGAGCAGTCCTCGTGCCACCACGACAAACAAGATGAACATTGGATCCAATTTTCAATTGGCGTATCTGTATAAAATTCGTTACAACCTGGACAATTGTATTGAATTTCATGTGTATTCTGATTAATAGAATTGGGACCACTTGGGCCAGCCTTATCGTAGTCAGATTGTGTGGCTGTTGACTGATCCAAAGGTTTTTTTCCTTTATCCACTTTTTTTTTAACTTATTTTCTTTTTTTCTAATAGCCCCTTTTTTCCAATCTTAATTTTCTTTTTAACTCTTTTTTGCTTGTTCATTTTGTTTTATTTCCAAAACTTTTTTTACAGGCGTGCTAGTAATAACAGAAGCAGACATTTTTTTTCGAGTTGTGGACTTCCTTTCCGATGTTGGTATTGGCCTAATTTCTTTTAAAGCTGTTTGGTTTTCTTGAAATAAATTTCGCTTACTTGACCCTAGTTTATCGGCAGCTGAATTCCTAGCATTCATTAAATTAGGCTCGTTTTATTGGAGTGTCTGGTTCAGTCTGATTTTTTTTGCAAGGATAGATAAAGGAACGCCATCATTAGAATCGGATTGCGAGTCAATGGTTAAAGGAGAGTTTATAGAATTCCCTCAGGAATTCCTTTTCTTGGTGAAGTTAATACAGCGTCTTCTGGATTATCCCGTTCTGTCGTTATTGCTGCGACAAAATCGCTCTCATTAAAAATTATCGGATTAAATGGTTTGAACCCTTTTACGGCATTGCTTACAGTAGCAGCTTTACAGTAAGCTTCGGCAAATAAAGGACCGAGATTTCTGTCTGAAATTACTGCCCCAGGATTGTCGACCAGAAACGCATCACACACTTGATTGTAGTAGGTTTTCAGGGGACCGAAAAAAGAAACATCGAGGGGCTGTAACCTATGTGTTGTATGAGGTGGAAATCCTACCAGTATTATTTCATTGTCTCTACAAAACTTGATACCCGGAAGGGAAATGTGTGAGCTATGGTTGTCCACCAATAACAACACCGGATCATTAATGGACGGCTTTGCGTATTTAAAAAAATGTCGTAAATATGCCAGGAAACTCTCAGCGGTCATCCATCCGGAACTTTGTGCCGTTGCTTGCGAACCAGGAGGGCATCCATTTAACAGTTCAGGTTTCATTCGTTGACGAGCAAATACAAAAAAAGGTGGCACGGTGGAACCCACAGCGTTCATGCAACAAACTAAAGTTGTTGTACGGCCTCTTTCAGCGGATACTATTTTGGCTACTCGACGTTGTCCTTTAGGCGTTAATATTTTTGGTAGTTTTGTTGGCACTGTGGATAGGCCAGACTCGATCAGCACTAAATTTATATTTATGTTTAACATCTCTAAGAATCAAAAAAAAAAAAAAATCAACTGCAACTCGATTAAACCCTCTAAGGCGAGCAACAGATGTGGCTTCTGGGTTTCTCAGGCTGAGATGGTTGGCTGCTTTAAACCCTTCAAACCAATCAGGTCCGGCTATTTTGGTTTTGCGATTAAATCTGTGTTGTATTTCCTTTTCATCAGAAAATTGAAAAGCTAATTTACGCACTTATATTGAAGTCAGGCCAAGGCCACGCCTATTACATTCTGTGATATATTGAACAAATTCTGCAGTCTGCTGGGGTGTAAAAGTATTTTTAAATCAACCTGTATGTTGTGGAAGTTGTTCCCCTGTGAGTTGTTATTTTCGATATCGCCTCAGCGTTGCCTCAGGAATTTTATACTCACTAGCCGCCGCATTACAACGTAAAGTACCTTGTTCCAGAGCTTGTAGCGCTAACCTGGGGGAATTTTCGTCCCATTCTCTACGGTTGATCTTTCGTTTGTACTTTCTGGGCATTCTGCAATAAAAAAACAATAACATTTTTATAGTCTTTTATACTGAAGGGTAAAACATAATATTTATGGGGTAAGATGACGAATCGTCGTCTTACCCCTGTCATCTTGCCCCTGATGCACAAATAACTTTATTTTATTATTTTTAAATTAAAATAAAAATATTGAAACATCCAAGCAGTGGTTGTTTACTCTTTATACCAGTATATTGTTTGTAAAAATAATAAAAATCATACTTACTCATTAAGAGGCAAAGCCACTAATAAAAATATTATAGCGACCCTTGTAAAAAACAATCCGACCACGTGTACGTCAAACTACAAACTGCTGTGACAAACGGCTGCCCTTGCTTACTACTACATCCCACGCCTTAAACGTTGCCAAATGTACAATTTAAAATAATAAATTTTAAGGAAAAATTCCAGCGGTAGTCATCATACCCCATTCGTCATCTTACCCTATGTTCCCCTATATTTTAATATATTCTTTTGGCTTCCTTACTTTACTCTGATTTTAAAAATATATACATTATGTATGTTTCTTTCTACCGTTTACCCAGTATTTGACTTTAAAATATTATATATTAAAAAAAAATCCGTATTGCCGAAAAAACAAAATTTGCCTATTTGTCAATCAATTACTGATTTAAATATTAGTAATATTTTGATGTAATACAAAGTTGTAGATAACGGTAAAAACAGTAAAAATACTTTAACTTTTAAAATTTAAAGTTTCTCTTAACTCTTTAAATAAAAGCTTTGGTATTGCTTTTGCTATTAAAATAGCCTTTTATAAAGATACTAACAAAATGTTAGGCATAATTTTATTTTAAAAAATTTAAAAGTTTTTAAAAATGTGTGTTTGGATTAAGTCCCAATAGTAATTTTTTCGTGTTAACAAATTCTCGCATACAATAATCACATCCGTAATACAAAGAAATTATTATATGATTTTGGTTGCACAGAGTCTCATCAAAAGCTTTTAATATTAATTCGAAAAAAAAAACAATTTTTTTTAAGCTAATTAACAAAAATTATTAAACAATTAACATAATTAAATTGAACAGAACATCATCTGACTCAAATTTAGCAAACACAGGCTGTTTAGTTTTTGCTGAGTTCAAGTGAACTTTAAGGCAAGACATGAATAATTTTTTCCAAAATGGGTTTAAAATGTGGGTAATAAGTAGAACAGTCGATAAAAGAAGACCTTTTAGGATGATTTGTTTAGATGCCGTTTATACAGTATCTATAAGAATAAAACCTATTTAGTTCGAATTTGTTGGCAACTAGCAGGGTGCCCGCAGCTTCGCCTGTGTAGACGCAATTTTAGCTGTTTGTTTTTCTTTTTGCCGGGATATTGCCTCCCCCCTTCCTAGTACTTACGTCATCACATTACTTTCCTCGAGCTAATTACTATATTGTAATACGAATAGCGTTTGTAAATTAGTTAGTACGAATTTCTCTCAATCAGGGAATGTAGTTCCAAAAACAATAGCACTTTTTATTTTTCTGTATATTTAGAAAATGGCGATTTTTTACCCCATTAGTAGGGGATTTTCTTAAAATCATTTCTTTGCCGTCGTCTCCAAGTTTTCTGAAAACATTAGCCTAATTACCAATTCTCATATTTACAACCTCAAAAATGACAATTAAGGTAATTCCAATTTTAACACCTCCAAACTAATGCATTAAAAAAACTAATCTAAATCAAAACAACTAAAACGATAACCGGCAAACTAAATAGGCCCAAAGTAATTGATTCCAATAAAGAAAACGACCAAAGTAGAGTAAAAAAGAATATTAAATCTTTATTCGTTTTCTGAATCATGTAACTCATTAATTAGGAATTTTTTTATGACATATCAATTTTTATTTTTCCTAAACATTTTTTTTACTTTGAATAAACTACTAACTATTACTTTTTACAAAATACTTATATTTTATTTATTTTTTATACCCAATCTAAAATAATAAAAGTAGTTTTCTTCGTTTAAAGTTGTTAGAAATAATATATGTTCTATTTTTACAGAAAATATGTTCATTCCCTGTAAGGCATTATCAGACCTAACATTAAGAAAAAAAAACTTTTACACTTTAAAATAATTAGCTAATAATTTAAAACTAACATTACTTTTGATAAATAAATATAAAAAGAAACAGTTATTTTTAGAAAACAATAAGGTGGGGCGATTAGTTTTGGAAAAATCGGCATTTTTAATTGTTTTGTTACGTCTACTATTGTGTTTGTTTATTTATAATGTTTTGGATAATTTATTTAATTTTAGCTTTTTATTTAGAATGTGATGGGTTTTAAATTAGTTTTAATTCCAATGATGCTGCCAACGGTTAAGAATTTTACCGTTATTATTTAGTAATAACGCTTCTACAGTGTAAGGCAACGACTTTAACTTGTATCTTAATATTTATATCGATATTAAATAACAATATATTTTTTTACAGTTGCTTTTCATGTTTTACGCCAGTATATTTTTTTTATTTCTTTTTGTATTGCCTACATCTCATGCACGTTATTAAAAAAATAATTTGTTGTGGTTACGATTATGTATCGACAAAACCAGTTGCAGTTATTTTTATTTTAGCATTGTTAAATTTTACCCCTATAACATATTTTTTAAATGCAGTAAAAATCCAATGTATATTAAATTATCATTTAAGTGTCGGGTATGAATATTTGTGTTTATTTATTACTAACTAAATCAAAAATATTTGCAACAAATATACAAAATATAGTTTTTTTTCATGTAATTAAATATAAAAAAAAAACTAAAATAAAGATTTTTTAAAAACTTTTACTTAAAAAAGCAATAATCAATCGTTGTTAATCCAGCGTTAACCTACTGTACAGATTTAACAAAAAAATCATAAATAGTTATTTAAGTTCTAAGAAAAATGTTAAATTTTAATCTTTTATTTTTAGCAAATACGGGCTTATAGTATATATTTAAATATTTATATCTTTTTACTTTTACATCAAACGGCAATTTTGTTAAAAAATTAAACGTAGAACCCTAATTATCTACCCAAATAATTAACCGTTTTCTGTCATTTAGAAATCAATATAAAAAACATGTTTACCCTAACTTTTAAATAAATTTCTAATATATCGGTAGCTTTATGTTGTGTGCAAACCTTAAACTTAAATATGTGTACTAGCAGAATTGCCTTTTTTTTTAAACAATACTTCGATTTCGAAAAAAAATACCATATAATATTTTTAAAGGACTTGCGTTGACCCAAAACTAGTGACACGTATGAAAAGTTAAGTGTTTACAAATTATCTTTTATTTAGCGACATCCAGCGTGAATTCGCAAATGGGTCTGTTTTAAGTATTATTGTTAACCAATAACTAGATATTTATTCTGTTAAAAATATGCCCAGAAAATTTATTTGCTTTGACAAAATACTTAAAAGTAAAAATTGTAGCCAATTATTACACTGGGATCACAGAAATTAAAGCCTTTTTAAAAGAACATTAAAGTTTCTCATTGTTACATGTTAAAATTATTGCTTAATGTATATTATGTTATTTGTGTTTTTTGAACAAGGGTATGAATAATAATAAAAATAATTAAAATAAAAAGTGCTTTATAAAATTCCGTAATTACGGCGTACTTTTAATTACATAAAAGATTGGTGTAATACATAACACCTTTTATTTAAATGTATGTTTTGTTCAGCTAGCATAATAACAAAAAAAAACCAATAGTAAAGAAAAATTAAAAAAGAATAAAAAAGCAAATATCTGGATGCTTTTGTTAAAAAAAGAAATAGCCTATTTTAATTTAGAGGACAAAAAATTACATATTAAAGAAGAGGGCTATTAAGAACACACATAATTTCTGAAATTATACCTAAACTCGAGTATATCAAATTTTCCTTTAATTTGTTGTTTTTGCTAATTTTATTAACCATATTGAATCCGCCATCATAATTGTTTTAAATTTGACTGTAGATTTGAAATCAAAAACCTCAAAAGTCACTTCATACGAAATGTGTCTCAAATTCGTCGATTTTCTTAATCCTAAAAAAACACCGTCGTTTTGGGTCAGCAATTTTAAACTTTTAGAATCAGATTCGTAATCAGCAATTCAAAAACCCACTATAGGAAATTTGGCAAGATATGTAAAAATTTTAAAAATATGATTTCTAATCAGTTTTTCAAGGTTAGAAAAAAAAACTTTACGTGCTATCTTAATTCTAGTAGTGAATTTGAGTTCAACAGATCCTTTAAAAAAATGTAAAGTTGGATGTAAAAAAATGTATACTTTTTCCTAGATGCTTCTTATAAACTCCCACCCTTTTTGACCAACTTTTAGAGGTTAGGAAAAAAATAGTGAAATGATGACGAAATTGTGACCCCACATTCGCGATCAGCAGGTAAAATTACTACTGTAAACATACGTCTCATAACAAGTACATCCAACTTTTTTTTATGTGGCTGTGTTATTTGCCACTACAATATTTAATAGGATTTCGAAATATTTATTCATTTGGTAATCAAAAGAAAAAGTTCTTTTAAATTTTTGTAGAAATTCTTTTGGTTAAGTACAAAATGCCAAATTAAATATAAGTTTATTAATATAAAACTTAGAGGATATATTAATGTCATTTGTTATTTTTTTTGTGATATAGTTATTGATTTTATAAGCATAAAATATTTGATCTATCTTATATTAACACAAAAAAACGCTTCTTTAATTTTTTTAATAAAATATAAATATTTAATTTTACTTTGCTCTGATTACATTTTTATTTTTATTTATTTGTACGACCATTATAACATGTGTTGTTAAGGGCTCAAATGTATAATTTAACTAAATCCGTTTTTAAATTAAAATATTTATATCTTTCAAAAAAAAAATGTCTAAATATAGAAGAGTAGCACCTACTAGTAAAAAAAACTCCATATTAAAAAACTTACTGATTGTATATTGTAAAGTTACAAATATATATTTTTATTTTTTTTATATAGGAGAATAGCTATTTAACCAAGCAGGGTCTTAATAAAGGCAATTAATGATCGATACCTTTAAAGATTAAGATTTTATTACTCGCCAAATAATGACTGACCGGTAACCGTTTTTTTATAACTTTTTCGGGGATATATTTCAATTCTAGGTAACCAACCACATAAATGTCAATATTGATATCTGGATATATCAAATTTATTTTCAATTGTTGTTTTTGCCTATTTGACTTTTGATTCATAATCAGCAACCTCAAAAGTCACTTCATACGAAATGTGTCTCAAATTCGTCGATTTTCTTTAAATGATTTCACAATCCTAAAAAACACATTCGTCGTTTTGGGTCCGCAACTTTAAATATTTAGAATCTGACTTCAGATTCGTAACCAGCGATTCAAAAAAACCACTATAGGAAATTTGGCAAGATATGCAAAAATTTTAAAAATATGATTTCTATTCAGTTTTTCAAGGTTATTTTAATTCTAGCAGTGGATGTGAATTCAGCAGGTTCTTTTACAAAAAAATGTAAAGTTGGATGTAAAAGAAATACTTTGTCCTAAATGCTTTTAATAAATTCTCACTTTTTTTACCAGTTTTTTCAGGTTAGGAAAAAATAGTAAAATGATGACGGAATTGTGACTCCGCATCCGCGATCAGGAGGTAAAATTACTACGGAAAACATACATATGTCTCATGACAAGTACATTAAACTTTTTTTTTATGTGGCTGGGTTATTTACCACTACAATATTTAATGGGGTTTTGGATTATTAATCCATTTAGTATACTAAAGAAAAATTATTTTTAAATTCTGGTGTTAATTGTTTAAGTAAAAGTACAAAATGCCTAATTAAATAAAAGTTTATTAATATGAACCTTACAGAAAATATAATGTCATATTTGTCATTTTTTTTTGTAATAAAGTTATTAATTTTATAAGCTATAAAATATTTAGCCTATCTTATATTAACTCAGATAAAGGTCTTTTTTTTATTTGACCAACCTTATTTTTTTTATAACATAAAATTATTAATTTTTATTTTGTAGTTATTACATTTTTTTAATTTATTTGTACAACAATTATAACATGTGTTATTAAGGGCTTAAATGTTTGTTTTAACTTAATCTGCTTAAAAATTAAAATAATCGTAATATAATCTTTCACCAAAAAAATTCACATGGGACTTAAATATTTGGGTACTGGGAGAAGAAGGAGAAACTTCTGCGGGTAGTAGGTTCCATAGTTTGGACACTTTAGGGATAAAGGGACGAAGAAAGCGGGAAGTTCGGGGCCTTCCCAGCCAAACTGCAAAAGATGTATAGAAGTTGCACTACGTG
>JAHBCN010021373.1:0-14268 GCA_019359885.1 Listronotus oregonensis | reverse complement strand
AAAAAACCCATTTTGCAACAGGTTTACCGTAAATTTCTACATTATGTAGCACTAAAAGTAAACCCTAACGTAATCTGGAAATATTTGTATTAGGTTTGCCCAAATAAATGAAAAAAATGAATTACAATATAATTAATTATGATTATGATTATAATTGAGTTTAAATTAAAAAAATACATACATAAAATAAGAGTTAATCTATAAAATTCAGAGTGCAATGATTTACAAGACTGGATAAAAAAAAATCGAGAGCGTAACTTTTCTTTAAGATGTTTTATGGAGAAGTAAAATTGCATTTTACTTTGAAATTTGTACTAAAGCATATTTAAGATATGTACTGTCATGCTTTATATAAATCATTAAAATAATGTTTCATTAGGAAATCCAATAATTTTCTAGTTATTATTTTAATGTTTCGACGATTTCATACCAACTTATGTTCTACTTATTATTTTGTAGCGATTGTAGGTAAGGAAAGGGTATGTAAACTTCTAATCGTGATTTATCGTGCATAATTATTTCCTACAATTCAACTCAATTTTTTTAAACTGAGTTGCTATCAGGGCCGAACTTACCTATGGGCGCACGGGGCGAACGCCCGGGGCCCACAAGCAAAAGGGACCCCCGAAGGGGGCCCCGCCATCCTAGGGTGGTAAAAAGCTTAAACGTTTAACGAAAGGCTAATACATCTAGACCAAATATCCAAGAAATAAGAAATATTTATTTCTTTATGTTTCTCAAAAATCATAATTTATTAACTGTAATAAAAGCACAGTGTGTGGGGAGAAAAAAGGTGTTTGACTTCCGGATTTTTTTGTACAGTTTCAATTTTTATGAAAATTTGGAATTAAGTTGCTTTTACCCTTTGGATCAAAGTATATACAGGGTGTTACAGAATGTTGTGAGGAAAATTTAAGGGAAGATTCTACATCTAAAAATATAAAAAAAGTTCATATAAACATGGGTCTGGAAATGCTTCGTTTTTATAATACGGGGTGTTTAAAGTTTTTTGTCTTTTATAGTTTATTTCACATTTTTCGAAAACTCGTGGAGATATTGAAATGAGTTTTGGTACACGCAAATGTATAATTATAGGTCACATTCACATATACAAAATTGTTTTCTAATGCACTTACATCAGTGGCGTTCGTGTCGGTAAGTCCTTATTTTTAACTAAGAAAACTGTACGCCACTGGTTTTCGCAAGAATTGGTGTTGCTTTCTTAAAGCCAGTCTAATTCTGCATAAAAAGTACCTCTAGGCCTTTTTCGTTCTGACTCACCGTTTTCGAAATAAAAATAAAAGTACACTATCTGCCAAGTTTTTATTTGCTAGAGAACGTATTACAAATTAACTCAAACAACCCAAATTAAAATCGCTAGGTACTTTATGTCATTTATTTTTGTTTGAAAATAAATTCAAGTGAAATTGAAATGACGTTTACTATAAAATACCAACTAGATATATTATTATTTTTTAATAATTATTAATAATTAATAAATTGATTTTATTTTGAAAACGGTAAGTCAGGACGAAAAAGTCCAGGAGGTATTTTTAAGCAAAATTAAACTGGCTTTAAGAAAGCAATACAAATTTTTGCGAAAACCAGTGGCGTATAGTTTTCTTTGCTGAAAATAAGAACTTACCGGCACGAACGCCACTGATGTAAGAGCCTTAGAAAACAATTTTGTACATGTAAATGTGACCTATAATGATACATTTGCGTGTAATAAAACTCATCTTAATATCTCCACGGGCTTTTGAGAAATGTGAAATAAACTTTAAAAGACGAAAAACTTTAAACACCCCGTATCATAAAATCGAAGCATTTCCGGACACATGTTTATATGAACTTAAATTTTCCTTATAACATTTTGTAACACCCTGTATATGGTTAAGGTATGCTTTTTATTTTTAGGGGGTAAAAACCATTGAAATAGACATTATGTAAATTAAAATCATAGCTAAATATGTAGAATAAATATATTCCTATGTTGTGAGATATATTTTACATTATATTTGTAACGTTTCAACCCTTAAAAGTCACCCTTAGTAAGGAAATTACAAAAAAAGGTTTTTTTAATCTTAAAATTATTTAATGACCCTTATATTGTAGAATTTTTTTAAACAGTTAGCGGTAAAATAAATATTTAACTACTAACTTAACCCTTAAATAACCATCCCTCATAAGATTTACAAAAAAATGTTTTTGACAAATTAAAACGATTTGATGATACATAATTATAGTCCCGGAAATGAAGCTAAAAAATCCAAAACCTCTCAATTTTCTTTTTCCTGCATCGTTTGCATAAAAATTTGGAATTAGGCACTTCTGACCCTCTACTTTAAATTCTATCTTATGGTGATGTGCGCTGTTTGTTTTTAAGGGTGAAAACTACCCTTAATTGTTAAAATTTATAAAATAAAATAACATTTTAAACCTTAAGATGTGTAAAAGTTGGTTTGGATTAGTTGAATAATGGTTGTTTTGTGCTTTGAAATACAATTTTAAAATATTTCAACCCTTAAAAATAAACCCTTGTTAAAGCTTAAAATAAAAAAAATATTTACCCTAAAAAAATTAATAATTTATCATAGTGATTTAATTTTAGAATGCTGCTGCTTAAAATAAGTACTAGTTTCATTTTGCAACTTTTCGATCCTTATATACCAAACCCTATTATAGCATAATTAAAAAAAATACCCAAAAAAATTTACAACTTGACAGATTTATTACTTAAAAATATTACTACCTGAAATATTAACAGTTTCATTATTTGGCAAATTTTTAAACCTTAAAAACCACCCTTACAACAGTGCAATTCTTATGAACCTTTATAATAAATATAAATGTGAAAAAAATAGAATTACATACGTTAATTACATAAATTATACCGGTATTATGCAGATTATGCTCCGAAGTGGACTATTCGAATCTTTCAAAACAAAATTATTGGCTTTTTAAACATAGTTCTTTTAGTTTTAAAGATAGAAAGTTTTTTCAAAAATTATTTTGTAGGGTTTTTTAAAGTTTTAAGGCTTTGTTGTTAATTAAATCCTTTTAAATCCCTTAGCTTAGAGGCTTTAAAGGGTCATATCTCGCCAAATATTTTTTGTACAGAAAAATTTAAGTAACAAAAAATCTTTATAATCAAAAAAGCTATAAGTCGTACTTTATCATTTTTTCCGTATCTCCAGTATTGTTAAAGTTATTTTGAAGAAAATGGCTTTTTTACGAAATTGCGGAAAATCATTTTTCACTTTAAGCTCCAATTTTTTTAAACTTAGGCGTTTTAAATTGGTCAAACTTCTAGAATGTATTAATAACACATATATAAAAAGAATCGCAAAAGGGTAAAGATCGATTTTAATTTAGAGGGATATTAGGGGGTTGTTTCAAAGATAATACTACTACGGATAAGATGAACCATTCAATGCTATATTTTTGATACCCCTAATGGACATTGGCTAACGCGAGCCGATGTCCATCAAGAGATTTTCGCGCTTCCTTGAACGAAAGTTAAACAGTGTTGCCGGTGGGCCCTTTTTACTATTGGCGGATGAAACGGATAGAAAATACACATACCGTTTGCAGCCCGCTTTCGCTACTTCGTGTTCCGAATAAGGTACAAGCGATAGACATTGGCAATGTCGCACGGTTTGTTTCGCTGGGGCAGAGGTTACCGACTTAATTTTATTCTATTTGGAAGCATTGATATCTCCGAACTGATTCAAAACGCCCCATTTAAATGAACCATCTATTCCAGTAGTATTATCTTTGGTTGTTTGTAATAATCTTTTCGTAGAAAAAGTATTCTTTAACATGTTACTATCTTTCAGTTTTTTTTGAATCATTTAATTCAATTTACATTTTTTATATAAGATTATTAATTTTAATTTTTGTATAAACGTTATGGGGTCCCCACGAATTCGCCCACCACTACAAAAGAGTTTCAACAAGGTACAACTCGCCCCCCCCCTCTTGATATACGATTTCCGGGGTAGAATTCGCCCGTACCAAGTGGGCGGATAGGGTTTGGGCATATGTTAAAAAATTTCCCCCCTCAAAAAAAGGGTTTAATCGGAACCTTTTGTCCGTTTTCATTTAGCCACCCTGTATATCCTTAACTTGGTTTTAGTCTGTGGTAAGTAATTAAAATTCCTCAGCAAGTATTTCGATTTCGCTTTCTTTTCCTCTGTCTTAGATATTTAAGGCTATTTATAAACAGGTGTCTTATTAAATTGTTAAAATATTTTCTCTTTTCTATAATGATGTTACGGAATACCTTAATTAATAATTAATATCTTGCAATGGAAAATTGTTGGCACGGGCGTAGGCAAGGGGGGTAGGGAGGGTAATTACCCTCCCTCCCTAGGAATGCCTAAGAATATTTTAAGGTCTGAAAATTATTATCTAGAAGAATTAAAAGAAAACGAAATTATTACCTACTCTAAATTATACTCTTGAAATCAAACATTTATTGCTTTATGTAATTAAAATTATATTTTTAGTACTGCGATGGGCAGCCCTTTCATATTATATTCTCGCCTTGTTTTGTCTAGCGCCACCGAAATCTAACAAAGCCTTGGCGGCGATATAGATCTGCAAAATATGCAAAGCCTGTTTGATACAAATATTAACAATGTGCGAATTTTATTTAAAAATATTAAAAATTTATTTAGTCGATCCAATAACTTATAATTGATCTGTATGTATAAGGCACGGCGTGATAGTTACTTAACACAAGTAGACGAAACAGAGTTTTAAAATTAAAACGTTTTCCTAATGTAAACTTTTACAGGGTGATTCACGGTCGATGGTAGGTTAGACGTTTATGGAAAACGGACGCAGAAATTTTTCTGAAAATTTAGCATCTTATATTTTCTTACCTGTTCTATCATCTAAAATTTTTTTTAGCATTGGGACGTTGCCGCTTCTATCAAAAAGTCCCAGAAACTTTATTTTTTTAAATGGAACACCCCCTATATTAACAAGTTTTTATATTCGCCCTTTTATTAGAATACTTTTTTGCTAATATTGCCCTATACCTATCTCTATCGGTTTTCGAGATAAAAAATAATTTGTGTTAAATATGGCCCAAAACATGGAGCTAATTAAACTTAAGTAAATTAGTGCTCTCAATTCATGAAAAGTTAATGTTTTGGTTGTGGTTTAGACAGACACGATGTATTTAATATACAGCGAGAAATCGACTCCATATCATACAGGGCGTGCTAAAATTACTATTATTTCCGTTATTCTTAAAAGGGATCAAAAGATCATTTTTTCAAATGAAACCCCCTGTATATTACTCAATAAAATAAAAAAACGAAGAAGAACGCTTTTAAGATGACATCATGTTCCTATACCTAAATCATCAAGTTTTTTTAATAAAGCCGCTTTTTGGTGAAAATTATTTTTTAAAGAATTTAATTTTAAGTAACCATGGAAATATCAAGCTTATGACAGTTTGACTTCAAAATAATTCAATTAACATGTAAAAGTACAGAAAATAACATAATTAAGATTAATAAAAATAACAAAATTGTAAACAAAATAACAAATTTTTTTAAATAAATGCTGAAAATGTTGTCCATTATATTATAAATATTTTAGAATGTGCTTTTGTACACGACTCGTGGTTGCTTTTTCAATTTGTTGGGGATCCAGTTTTCAATAAACCGCACTATTCGTCGTCGCAGTTCTTCTTTAGTAGGCACTGGAGTAATGTACACCCTTTTTTTTTAAAAACACCCCATAAAAAATCAAGCGGCGGGAGATCGGGTTATCTCGGTGGCCAATCCCATGGCCTTGCCCAAACCAACCATCGTCAAACATTTGATTTGATTTGATCACATTGTCCTTGTAAAATAAATAATTTCATAAGAATTCCCGTTTGAATAATAAATATTTGCGTTCCTTTGGAGTTTTTTTTTAAACACCGTCAATAACTGTTTATAAGTTACTTATAAAAGTCACCAAACTGTTAAAGGTTGATATTTCCATGGTTACATAAAATTAAATTCTTTAAAAAATAATTTTTCACAAAAAAGTGCCTTTATTAAGAAAACTTGATGAATTAGGTATAGGGATATGATATGTCATCTTAAAGCGTTCTTCTTCATGTTTTATTTTATTGAGTAATATACAGGGGTTTCATTTGAAAAAATGATCTTTTGACCCCTTTTTAGAATAACGGAAATAATAGTAATTTTAACCCCTGTATGATATGGAGTCGATTTCTCGGTGTAAATTAAATACATCGTGTTTGTGAAAACTACTACCAAAACATCAATTTTTTTATGAATTGAGAGCACTAATTTACTTAAGTTCAATTAGGGTCATGTTTTGGACCAAATTTAACACAAATTATTTTTTATCTCGAAAACCGATAGAGATAGATATAGGGCAATATTAACAAAAAAGTATTATAATAAAAGGGCGAATATAAAAACTTGTTAATATAGGGGTGTTCCATTTAAAAAAATAAGGTTTCTAGGACTTTTTGATAGAAGCGGCAACGTCGAAGTGCTAAAAATATTTTAGATCGATAGAACAGCTAAGAAAATGTAAGATGCTAAATTTTCAGAAAAATTCTGAGTCCCGTTTTCCAAAAACGTCTAACCTACCATCGACCGTGAATCACCCTGTATATCAAATTGACAGGTATGTAATTATTTTTGTCGTAGTATTTTATGTGCTTATCGTTTTTTTTTTCAAATATTTAATATCATGCCTACGCGAACATCATTGGCGAAAATAGAAAATTTAGTTTTTGTACCAAAAAAAGTGTGCCAACTAAATTTTAAGAAGATGCCAAAAACAGTAACAATGACCCGAAAAAAAATATTTTTTTTTGGGTTTTATTTTTTTTTACGCGAAAACGTTACGTCGTACGAAAGTAAGTCTAGGAACCAAATTGGCTCCAAAATAAATGGGGATTTTAAAAATACTTTTGGTCTTTAGAAAAATCAGTGACGAACCATTTTTTTCTTAAAAAATTTTCAGTTCAAACCCCGTACGGACGTCACTGATGAAAATTTTAAAACAAATTTTACGTCAAAAAATGCTACTTAATGATAAAAAGATGTGTACAAAATTTCATAAAAATATCTAAGAATGATAACAAATAATGATGAAAAACTTACTTTTTTTTTTAAAATATTAAACCTTGTAGCCCCAAAAAAAAAAAAAGGTTTGGGGGATATGTTAATATAAACTTTTTTCCTTTTACCCGAGGATTCACCCCTGTTTTTTAGCATCATTTTAATTCACCCCTGTAATTTTAAAAATTAAAAAGATTTTTAAAGCCGTAAGGGGGAACAAAAACTTGAAAATGCCCCCCCCCGATGTTGGTGAAACCTCGTGAACACTTTTGTAATAACAAACGGATTGAAAAAACCGGAAAATTTTTTTTTTCAATCCTCTCATTAGTCTTTTCCTTGTACAAGTCTGTATAACCCCAGACTGATTTTTGGGTTATATATTCCCCCTTTATTTCCCCCCCACCACCCCCCCCGCTGGATAAAGTGATGGAGTTTTTGGGGGTGTGCCCCCAGTTCTTTACTTTCAAGTAAAAGACGATTACTATGTCGGAACGATGGACTTCCCATGGAATCATTGGGCCCCAGTGGTAACAAATATTTATATGAAATGGTCTAAGGAACAAGCAATTAAAACTGCCCTAAACAAACCAAAAGTTAGGCTACGATATGTTAACGATCCTTTTATTGTATGAACGGGTAATGACGAAGAACTTTAAAGTTTCTAAAAACATCCAAATTGTCTCTGACCCTATATGAAATTCACAATGGAGAAGAAGCAAAAAAAAAAAAACCGGGGTACAAAAAATCAAAAACCCCCTAAGATATTTACACCAGAATTTCCCCAACACTCTAACGGAACGAAATAAAGTCATACGTACTCTATATAACCGAGGGTGACCTTGTAATAGTAAAAAGGGAACCTGAAGTTGAAATAAGTAGTATAACTAGGGATTTTAAACAAAAAAGGCTACAGTAAGAGATTGGTTAAAAAACAATCAACAAATACAAGATAAGCCCAAAAAAACTCTAATTTGAAAAAGGACCCCAAAGGGACAAATATTTATGACTTTTTCCTAATTAAAAGGAAATCTGAAAATCCTTACCCCCCTAAAAAGTATCCTTGCTAAGACGAGACCGGGCAACAATTTTAAAAATACCCAAATTCCCTTGAATGGGGTGGGGTATACTTTGGGAAAAAAAAAGACCACTCGAAGTTAGAGTTAAAGAACACAAAAAATACGGAACGAGGTGAAAGTCGAAGTTAGGGATTGCTGAACACGCTTGGTCAAAAAAACCACGGCATACAATGGTCGAAAGCAAAAATTTTATAAGAACCCACTGGAAAAAAGAAATTTAAGGGAGCTGTAATAATTGTAAAAAACCCAAAAATTTGTATTTACAAGCCTAGCATGGAAAATTCCAAATACCCCGGCAGCCGTTGCTGAACCATGAAAAGTCGGTCAAGTTGGTGAACAAAGGATAGTATATAAGTCGTATCTCTTAAGAACAGTTTTTAGTTATCACTTGAAAGTGGTTGGAGATACGTGCCACTAACCGAAACGTTGTGTATCAATTAACATATACAGGCAATGGAAGTTTAAGATTTGAGTCTTATTGAAACCAAAACATTGTTTTAACACTTTTAAAACCTTAACCATCTTTGTTTGGTGAAAATTTTAAATTTTAACAAATGTTTTAAAAAAGATTTCCGTCCAGTTAAACATATTTTTATTTAGAACCGATAATATTTCGAGTATGTTGTCGATCTCGGCCCAACAATATCTAATCAAATTAAATTTAATAACGTGATTTTGCGGTCATTAAGGGACTGGATTACTATTAAATAAAGTTAATTAGAAATGTCTGACTGAATTCTTTTCTGAAAATTAAATTATTTGTCTGGGACCTTAGGTCAGGCAGAACAGTTTGTATTTTTTTTATACCTATAACTTCAGGGATTTGAAATTGAAATATTTGGCATCGGTATTTAGTGCATGGATTTAAAGATAGACCTTTAAGCTAAATTAAATAGAAATCATTTGAATAATAATTCTTAAACATAATTCCTAACAATACTCAGTAAACAGTAGAATATATCTATAGGGTGGCTAAAGAAAACAAGCGTAGGTACTTTTTGGAAAAAAAAAACGCTCGGACCTGTTTACATTTGTTTTCGAGGTAGGATACTTTTTAAGCAAATGCAGAAATTTCTATTCGCAACCCCTTGGCCAGGGAGAATTTTACCCCTAAAATCTGAAATAGAGGGAGGTTTAAGTTTCACCTTGTTTGAAATATTTTACGGTTATGCTTAGTGGCGTAGCTACGTAACCAAGGCCCCTGGTGCTAATAGGTAACTGGGCCCTATCAAACTGGTTAAAATATAAATATATTAAAGGTGCAGAGCTACTTAATTTTAAGCTTTTTTATTGTCAGCTGTAGGCAGTGTAATGCAGTAGATAATATTTAAATAAATATAGTTGTATAAAAAATTTTCGAAAAACAAAATTTCGAAAGAAAAATTTTCCCGGGAAAACATTTTTTTGAAAGTAAAAAATTTTCGAAAAACAAAATTTCGAAAGAAAAATTTTCGAAAACATTTTTTTGAAAGAAAAAATTTTCGAAAAACAAATTTTCGAAATTAAAAATTTTCGAAAAACAATTTTTTTGAAAAACAAAATTCGAAAGTGAAACTTTCATGAAAATTTATGAAAAGGCCAAATCAAGTAACAATAAGCAAAACAAAAATTACAATAAAGATGCTTTGTTTCTAATATATAATTCCAGCTCATCATCAGAAAACTGTGTTGAAATCTTGTTACTATATTTTTTAAACTTTTTGAGAGGCCATTGTAGTTTTTTCTGCTTTTGACTCTCCCGATAGCTCTTTTGATATTTTGAACTCTGTTAAACTTTGCTCTCTTTGTAGAGCTGAAAGAAACTAAACATAGATGGTTTTTTTATGCCATTTGAATAGAAAACCCATGGTGCCACCCTTCGATATAATTGTTAGATAAACATTGCCCTTGAAGAACTCTCTGGAAACAATTTCACAATTTATGAGAAAATTTCGGAGCAGTTTTTTTCCGTCCTTTTTCAGATCCTACCCATGTACATTCGAAGTAGTCGCAGAATGAATTCAATATTTCGGAAAGCAATTTTCTTTCACATATCAAGGTAAATGATTTATCGATGTAGTCCGGAGGGACAAATGCCAATGCTTGCAATAATTTGACACTGTATGAAAACAAAACTTCTGTGTCATATCTTTTTTTAAGGCCTAATTTTTGTAATTTTCTATATAGGCACCTAAAAAAATGCACATATAACATTCAGAATGGGCAACATTAGGAAATTCTTCATTCACTGCTTTGATTATTAAAATTTCAAAATCAGTCATTATGTTTTTAAGTTTTGTATCATTAAGGAAACCTTTTAACTTCATAAGCATATTTTTATAAAGGATTTTACTTTTATTTGGCAAGAGAGCAAACACTAGTGGTACGCAAATGTTACCAACTTTGCCATGCAATGAATATAGTTGGTAAGCGATTTGGGGAACGGTGGCAAACGTTCCATCCATAAACATTCTGATAAATTATTTAAAAAATTTTACATTACTAGATGTTGCAAAATTAAAACCATTTTTTTCATTAATTTTTAAACTACTAGTAAGAAATCTTTTCCCTTTTCGTTTCCTTAAAATTATTTTATTCAAAATCATTAAAATTAGTTGGATTTGAGGTAAATGCTTTTCACATTTTTTATATTGTGATAGTTCTGGAAAGGCTATTTATACTGGGCATACGGACCATGGCCATTTCGTTTATTTCTAAACCACCAGATACTTCAGTTATAAATAGTTTTTGGAGCATTATGAGAGAATTTTGCCTTTTTTCTTATTTCTTCCACGGCATTTGTAACTAATAAATTTTCCGGTTGCCCTGCATGGTTATGATCTCCCCTTGGTTCTAGAATATCTTTTCTAAAAAATTTATCTACCTTTGCATTTTTTATTAAACTGATCACATTTCCAATAAGAGGTGTCCTCCCTTTCTCTATCTTTAAGGCAAAAGAAACCCTCATAATAAAGTTTATTTTTTCCGGATTGGCACTTTATAAATGACATTTTTATAAAATGTATATTTGACATAAATTATAAAACCGACTAAAAAAGTCAAGGTGTTGGGAGGTTTGGAATTTTCTAAAATTACCTAAAAAAATTGTTAATGAATATTTTTAGGATTAATTTTGTAAAATACTGGGTGTTGACTCCATTATTACATGTGTTACTTTTGAAGGAGCTAATATTATTTTTTAAGGAGCTTACTTTATACAATTGTATTACTATTGGTAAATATATTTTTCTTTTAAAAAATTGTGTTTCAAAAGTTTTCATTTTGAAAATTTGATTTTCGAAAAAATTTCATTTTCGGAAAATTTTCACTTTCGAATTTTTTTCTTTCGAAAAGTTTTGCCTTTAGAAAAATTGTTATTCGAAAATATGTTTTCGAAAATTTTTCATACAACCAAAACACAAATAATAGCATAGGTATTGCTTCACAGAAAAAAGCTGTTATCATGTGCTTTAAAATGGTTTAGGGTAAAAGTCTTTGGGATTTGTAGTAACCAAGATATGACTTTTAAAAGTTGGCTACTCTCTTTGTTTTTTTTTCAATTTTTAATGTTTTTTTAGACTTTGTCCTACACCTTTTTTTCTCTGTGGATTTGGTACAGACAATATGGCATATAAAAGAAAGTCTATTTATTATTTTTTATAAATTTATTTTAAGAATATTTTGTTAACGTAAATGTGTCCAAATTCTTCATAAAATTGACACAAAAAAAAAAAAACTAGTATATTAAAGTATAAGTGGATAATAAGTTCTCAAAATAGAACAAGTGTTTGAAAGAGCAGTTATCAACGAATGCTTTACGCTATTTTTTTATTGGAAAATTTTTTTTATATTAGTCATATTTTATTTGACGTTGTAAAGAACTCGTGTCAGATCTTTTTTTTTTTCTTATAAATGCCTGACATGTGCCAAAATTGAAGGCTAAAGTTGGCAATGTCATCTTAGACTTCATATTTCTCGTGTTTTTATTTAAACCATGATACAGTAACTGCATTAACTGGCAATTCTTTTTTTTTTTCGTAAATAGACCTATGCCCCCTTTCTACTAAATATAAATACCTGTCGAAAAACTTAATAAAGAAACAATTGTCCGTTGTCAGTGTCTAAAAATTTTTTTTTTAAAATGCCAAATTTAACTTTGGATAAAAAAAGTATTAATTATTCATTATATTGAACAGAGAGGTTGGCCAGAAAGGGATGTGGGGGAAAGGCTTAACATCCAAAGAGTACTATCTATTTTGTTAAAAAAAAATGGCAGTGGAAGTGGTCGCCCCAAACTATCGAATTAAAAGAAGACAATGATTTAGTTAAGGTTTTTAGAAACCAACTAAAAAAATGTGTAGTTACAGCAAAAAACGGAAAGCAATTTCCCCGCATGGTTTGAACGGCACGGCGAAGAATAAGGCAAAAAAGAACAACGCATTGGATTTGCTTTACAATTTTACTTGGAACCCCCGATTTTTTTGGGAAAAATGTAATATTCCCCGATAAAAAAATGTTTTAGTAGTGCCACAATGGAATTCTTAAGGTATACAGGCCTCAAGGAACACGATTTAAAAAAAAATATCCCAAAAGGGGCAAAAGTAGTAAAAAAATGGGGAAAATGATTTTGGCAGCCTAATGTAAACGAACTTGAAGAAAATTTTAGAGGCGTGGAATGAGTTCCGAGAAAATCCGGACTACCCCCGAGCTTTGATCCATTCGATGCCTGGCAGGCTAAACTCTTTTTAAAAAAAGGGGCCGCAAAAAATTTAAATTTTTTTTAAAATATTTAAGAGTCTATTTACGCGCCTAAAATGAACCCATTTCGGCGGGCCATTTTCGTATCCATTTTCGCGATATTTTAAGACGGTTAAATCTATAGACCCCAAGTAAAAAAAAAAATAAAAAACCTCTCTTTTGCTAGGTCTGTGCTGTAATAGATTTTTAAATTTTGCCCTTGGGACCCCAAATTTTTTTAAAATTTGTTCATTAAAATAGCTAAAGTTTATAAATTGTTTTCTCAGTTATAAAGATTTACTAAAAATTTATTACAGCACCGACACAGTTTAAAGTTTTAGCTTTCTAACCATACCAAATTTATAAAATTTAAAAAATTTTGGCCAAATTTTTATGATAACTTCGAAACCTTTTTAGCGCTTTGTAAAATAATTTAAATTCATCAATATGCCACTCATAGTTGGTGTCAGGGCGGAGTTACATAGAACAGGGTCGGAGTTAAAACAGCTAACTGTATTTAATATTTTAGCATTAACTTCATGTCTATCAACAACTTGTGATATATCGTCTTGTAATAAAGCCATTATTTATGTTACTAATTTCTTGCCGATAATTCTAAGGACAATTTAAATATTGGATACTAAAATAGATATTGAAAGATATTATATATTATTATTATACGCCTGTTTTTAACACCATATACTTGGCCTATATAATCTTATTTTTTATAGTTTTTATAAAAAAATTAAAAAAAAACCGTTAAGCAGTGAGATTCTTCTGTTAAAGGCTAAAAAAAAAAATTTAAATTTTTTGCCCGGTTTGTTAGGTTAACCTAGAATTAAATTTTTACATAAATTTTACAAGTAATTTTAGAACTAAAATAATTTCAATTTTATATTTTCCCTTTACAGAACTCCCCAAATTGTGTGTCGATGTTTAATAGCTTTTTGTGGTATATTTAAGGAAAGTTTAAAATTTATATAAAATTAATTAAGTATACTACAATTTTATATTTCTAATAAATACATTTGTTTGTCCGTTTCCCGCGTTAAATCAGACGATCCACCTTTTTTAAATATTTTGTTAAATACATTAATAAATGTTTTTAACATACAGAAAACCAAACTGGTTAGGTAAAGTAATAATATTTGTATAATGGTTTAATTTTTTTTTTCGGCATGCCAAAAGTTAATAAAAAAAAAGGTGTGGTTTTCCAAGAAAAATAAAATTCATATTCCCCCTTTATTTAAGTTTTTTTGTGCATTTTGGGCAATGAGCGACGAACTGAATGCAATAAATTAGTTCGATTTATTCAGCAGTAGATAACGAGTTAAAATATTTATTTTGTCTTTTGTCCGGAAAATTGGTGT
>JAHBCN010021372.1:0-14156 GCA_019359885.1 Listronotus oregonensis | reverse complement strand
ACAGCCCATTGAAGAAGGCCTTCAGAATTGTTTGAAAATCTTAGTGAAGGTTTAAGAATGGCAAATGAGCTTTAATTTAGTACTTTTTTTTAAAGGATCAAACTTATTAATTACTGGGCAGACCGGCAAATTTTTAATATATACAGGTCCCCTAATTGAAAAAAAAAGGTACACTTTTATGTTAAAGTTCCTTTTTGTTTTTTCTGTATTTGTTTAAAAAGAAATTATTTTTTTTAATTTCAAACTTACATTATCAACTTTTAAGCTCGAATACTTGCACATAATTTTAACGGTTTCGTTCAATGGATACCAGGTACCAAAGGTTACTAAACATTTTTAAACTGTTATTCTTTTATGAATGTTTATTATTAGTGAAAAGTATATCCTAAAAGGAGTTATAAAATTTTTACTTTTTAATGTACAACCACAATCTTGGGATTTGATTAAACTCATTTCACTATCTTGCCCTTCTTTATTACAAAATTGGTGATAAGTACATGAAACTATCATACAATGTTTGAAATTTATTTTAAAAAATCGTTTTTTATTTATTTACAAAGTTTTTTGGTAAAAATACAAAACCCCAAAAATATCGACCATTTAAATAGAAGGCTGTAAAGTGGCGCCATCTATTCTTTCCATATTTAATCATATGATATAAAATCAATATTACACCATAATTTTAAATATTCTATAACCAACAATTTTGTGCAAAAAATAAAAAAAACAGTGATTGCTTGAATTTGACATTTGATGATTTCAACTTTATAGATAGTAACAAAGAATTATGGAAGTCCGGCTCTGAACTACTATTCATTGCGCAAACCTCGGCGGGGCCAATCCCCCGATTCCCGCTGCCCTGCACGCCTGGACAATTTTGTTCTACAGTATTGGGCTTCCATACACCTTTAAACTTCCTTGGTCTGAATTAAAGAAGCTTTTAAAAACTGCCAAGCAAGAAAAAATTACAAAACTCTTTAAACCATTGCCTAAGCCTAAAAATAATAATTAATGAATATGGTCAAAAACTTGAAATAAATTTATTTTTTTATATAATTGGTTTTTATTTTGTAACGTATCCCCTATAATCCCACATAAATTACCTGCGAATAAAGAGCTTTTACTGTATTATCGGTTTAAGTTAAAAATATGCGCAAAAGAAATTTTTTAAAAGTTCTTCTTTAAATTATTTACGAATAGGAATCCAATGCCGCCGGCAGGGGTCAGAGAGGTCCTTCGACCCCGATTCCCTTGGTTTTTTAAAAACTACTTAAAATAAAACAGTTTCTTCTAAATCCTTAAATTTTACAATATCGCTCAGGAATTTAAAAAATATGATTATTATTTAGAAATTAAAGTTGTGGTATTTTTATTTGTGTTTTTAATTCAATTAATTCAAGACTAGTAAATTGATTAAACTTTTTGAACCCCTACATTATTTTCTGGCGGGCCCTGTACGAATGCACTGTATAGTTATTATTTGTCGTGCATGTTATGTTTAAAATATAAAATAACAAGTTTGAAATTGCTACCAGATTTACCATAATATGATATTTAGACTAAAATAACGATAAAAAGTTATTTATGAATTGTTTTGTTGATTATGCCCCTCCAAGCATTACATAACGCAAAAGATAAATTGTAGTCCGAGAGTATGATGCCTGACTATTTTAAGACCACTTTTTGTTTCCGAAGCACGTTCAAACAACAAATGCAAACTGTTCAAATTGCATCCTTGTTTTAATTTATACAACATAAATTTAAAGTTTATTATTTTACTCTGTGTTTCCTGTAAAATTGTTTGAAAGCTTCGAAAAATATGAGCGATAGGTCATTCGACGCGAAATGCAAATCTAAGAAAGGCGTTTTGAGGATTTTTTCTGCCAGTAAAAATTGCAGTTGTTATTAAAAGAAAACGGAAAAAAGAAGCCATTTCGATTTTTGATGATAACTCAAAAACTATAAGAGATAGCGGAAATTGCACAAAAGATTCTTGAAGGGAAGGAAATTTCCGATAAAAAAGTCCCAACTCTCGGAGTTCTATCTCCATTATTTATAATTTTAATTTAACACTGAAAACGCGATATTTTGGGGCGCACTCGGCGTCAAAACCAGTACTCACACTAAATAATTTTTTTAGGGATTATATATTAATTAAAAAATTTTGAAAAATTATGGTGTTTACAGAACACTTTAAAAATTTATTCCCGTTCCCGTTTAAAATTTAACTTAAAGTTAATTTTTCAATAAGTTAGACAATTGTTAATTAACAAAGTTGTTTCGAACTACCGTCTTCATTGTACATTAAAAAAAATGTTTAAATAATTGTTGTATACATTTTTCGCATCGTGGAGCCCATCTTATATACATACAAAATCACGCCATAAAAGTTTAAAACATTTTAATGCTTTGATCAAACAATTTTATATCTTTGGAAATATAACTCTGATTTTTTGTCTAAGTTATAAAATTATTATAAAAAAAAGGTTTTAAAAATTTTTTGAACTTTATGCCTTATCTTTTAAGTATAGCTCGTCTGTCGAGTCTAAAGCTACGGGGTATACGTAAGGGAAAGCGGAAACCCCTTTCGGGGAATGCGAAACCATGGGCGTGCATAAATTTTTTAAAAATCTTAAAAACAGATTTTTAGTAGAATAAGCAATTAAAACATCGTTATGGGAGAAAACAGCAATAAAATATTTATTTCTGAAAAAAACTCCAAATTTCACAACAATGCACAACAATAACAAAAAAAAAATAAGTCATCAATTTTTTTTTCCCGTCGACCTCACTATGACACTCAGTGTCATAGGGGACGCCTCGTGACACAATTTTGACGTCACCAAAAGGCCCTTTGCCCCTATTGGGGGTTTGCCTTGTTGTGAAGCGGACTTTTTGATGTCACAACCCAGCAGAAAATTTTAGCATTGATATGATTGCCCTGTTTAAAAATATTTATATAGTTCTAGCATATACCTATATCTCCAATGAAAAATATTAGGGTTATAAAACATTTTTTTTAGGCATTTAAGGGAAATAAAACCCTTTGGGATTTTTAAAAGTTTCCGAAATCGTTTTTTTGTATGAGAAATCCATGTCTTGGCGTATATGCCTTAAGAGTTTTTTTTAACGTGAGAACCTTTAAAAATGTGATTAATTTATGGTTAAGTAATCGTTTTAAATAAAATTAAAAGGGTTTTTTTATTTTATTTTTTTTAAATTTTATTAGAACAAAAATTTTTAAATTTTTTAATAAGTACATAATTATAGTGTAGTTAATTTACAAACTAATTTTGTAGAGATTTAAACCAACGACATCTTGTGACCAGTTTCGATCTATATCAGATCTCATCAGACAAGCTGGTGGGGGAAAGGGGTAAATATTTATAAAAATCTTTAGTATTAGTTAACAAATCAGTAAAACCGTAGGTTGAGAGAAGTATGCTTCCCCTTGGGTCAGCAGATGGCGTAGATATATGGTACTCGTTCATATGTTTTAATTACGTAATTATTTTTAAATTTAAAAATTTATATTACATATATATTTACTTTAATTATATTTACGAAAGGGTTGCCATCTCAAAAATTTTGGGCCTAGGAAAAAAGCGTGAAAACCCCGGATTTTAGAGCCCAGAGGCCGGACATTTTTTTTAAAAAATAGTCAGTGTAACAAAAAAAAAGTTAAAAATGTCATAATCAAATTTAATCTTTTATCATCTTTTTTGAATGTACCTAACAAAACAGAATATTATTACGGTTTGTTACAAATTTTTTTAATAATCAGTTAGAATTTTTTCTTAAAATAAAACACCAATTACTGATATACTCTGTTATGAAAACAAAACCTTATTAGAATATTAAACCTAACAAAATTCAATTAAATTTTTAAACCCGGACTACAAATGAAGCTCCGGCCGGACGCTCCCGGATGCCCTCTAAACTGGAAACAAACCCGGGGGAAACCCCCCACGGATGGAAACCCCTAAAAGTACGTCCTATAATGCCAAAATTAATGTCGTCAATTTAATCAACAATTTTCGGCCGAGGGTTTTCCCTAATCTGCGACACTGGTCATAACAAGTTCTCGGGGCGTGTCAACATTCATCATATGATTATACTTTTCGCTTTTCCCGGGTGTCGGTTAAAAAGAGTTTCAAAAAAGCAATATTCGTAAAAAAGGAGAAGTTCTTTGACCTGTTGTATTTTTTTATTAGTTTAAAAAATATTAAAAATTTCGCCACGTTTTGGTAGGTAGGTTGGTCAGAAATAGTGATGGATAATTAATTAAAAATAATAAATCCGATTATTGAAAAATCCTCATCTGCGATTTTTTCAGATTTAATTTGAATTTTCGAAAAATAAAATTTAAATCAAAAAAAATTTAAAACAAAAATAATCGCATGATGGGGGTTATTTCAATAATCGGATTATCGATTATTTTTTAAATTTGAATTATCCCCTCACCATTTTTGACCAACCCAAAATACCTACCAAAACGTGGCAAAACTCTATTATCAACCGATGCCAAAAATTTGATAGATATAATTAATATATTAATTAAATAATAATATATAAACTTAAATTTATTTTAAATAATATTATTTTAAATCCTAAAACAAGTTTTAGTCAAATTAGAAGTTACAGCAGCTACAGGTAATAATTTATATTAAACCGATGGGAAAATTAGAAAATTTAAATTTTACAACCTTGATTATATTTTGTCTGCATTCCCAAAATATTTTTCGTAGCTTTACAGCCGGCAGACAAGCTATATGTATATACTTCACGAAGCTAAGTCTTTAGACGACAATAGGCTATTTGACTGATTTTGAAAAAACGTTTTAAATTAGGTACCTAACAAAAACAATACATTTTATATTTCTTGGGAAAACCGCTGTATTTTCAATAAAACTCAATGTTAAATTTAAATTATAAAATTCGCGCTAAAAAAGCTGTCTCTGTAATGGCGTCGACATATGTTTCTGACGTCATAAAGCAAGAAAACAAGGTTAACATTAAAATACAGTGGGAAATTTTGTTTAAATTTTTAATTTATTGGCTAAAAAAAGTATATAAATGGTGTGTAGTGCCCTGGTCCAATCTTCTTCGAAAACACCACAAAAACTGTTTATATCTGTCCCAACAAATAATCCTAAAAACCCCCAAAGGGGGTTACCATTAGCTCGAAGAGATCCAAACAGCTTTGTATCGCATTGCAAGTTTTGTGGAAATCACTTTAATGTAAAAAATACAAATATCCTGCCCCTTTTAAAAACCTACCGATTTATATACAACAAAATATTTTAGATAACTTATAAACACTTTAAGGGGGATAACCTAACTTTTGGATTAGAATGATTTTGTTTGTTCTAGAAGTTAAATACCTAGCAAGTTCTTTCTCTTTTATGCTTAACGGTTTATTTTTAATTACAGATGGAAACTTATATAATAAATTACACGAAATACAAAATTGGTTTTTTATTCTCTCCCAAAGAGGTGGTCCTTTTTCTTTCTATACTCCATAAACATAACCTAAAATAAGATTTTAGAAATACTAAAAAATGAACAAATAAAAAAATAATTTTTAAAAGGGGCTTTACAGCTGTTTTTACATTTTTTAGTTCTGCAGCATACTAGTCAGCGTTATTTTAAAAAAAACCGGGAAATCATAAATGCGTCTATCTCGGGGAGGTTTCTGTTATCGGCTTACAAAATTTGAGGTACGAAACGGATAATTATCTTTTAAAAAATGTTTTTTTTATAAAATGGTCAAGAAACAGTTATTTAGAAAATCGAAAATAACACCTGAAAACACACAACACAAAGCTTGGGCATTTTTTTTATTTTCCGTGACGTCACCAAGTTTAAAACCCAATCACAGAGCGTTTCGGGCGCTGAATTAATTTCAAAATATTTAAATTTTAATATGTATATTTTGCAATAAATATGGATTTTTTTACTCTATATTAAAAGAGAAATATCCTTCTTTATACTATTATCTAAAATAGGATGACCACAATTTATAGCTTATTTTCAATGGTGGCAAATAGTCTATTGTCTATTTTGTCGAAAAACTAATTTTAAAAAGTTAAATTCTCAACAATTTTTAAATATTTTTCAATTAATATTTAATACCCTAAAAAAATATTTAGTGTGACGTACTTGCTTTTGAGCGCGGAACCAAAAATGTCAGCGTTTAATTAAAATCATAAATAATAGGGAAAACCCCGGGGAGTTAGGACTTTTTATCTGAAATTTCCTCCTTTTCAAGGATCTTTTGCAATTTCCGCTATCTCTTATGATTTCTGAGTTATCATCAAAAATCGAAATGGCTTCTTTTTTCGTTTTTGTTAATAAAATCTAATTGGCAAAAAAGTCCTCAAAATGCCTTTCTCGGGTCCCATTCCGCGTCTAATGAGCTATCGCTGATATTTTTCGAAGCCTTAAAACTTGGGGAAAACACTTCTCGCCTAAACTATTTATGTATACAAGACGTTAAAGATAAATAAAGGCGATCTATTATAATGAACATTAACAACACCATAATATACTCAAATATAAGCAACTTACTTACCAAGACAATTTCAACGGCACCAACGATATACATGGCGCCCGCTAAGGTGGTACCGGTGTAGAAAGCATACCAACCGCTCCACCAAACTCGGGACCAATGGATCGCGATATCATAAAATAGCTACCTCCTCCCGGAACTACGCCATTTGTAGCTATGGCGGACATCGAGATAGCGGTCAACATAGTAACGGAACAGCAAGTAAATACTATCATCCAGCCCCAAATCACCCCTGCTGTCCCTACAACCTGAAACAAATCAAATCTCAAATTACTGAATTATTTAATCCATTTTATGCTTCTCTTTTTTTCACCGACCATTGTGACGCCCAAATAACCAACCAAATAAATATCATATTGAAAATTATTAAAATTGTATAACTTCTACGCAGGGATAATTTAGACAATTAAAAGCCCTTAGTTCTGGTCGGTCATGGTTAGTTCAGAGACAGGACCTACCTCAATTTTTGGTGTACGAAACGAGATGTCGGAAACTGAATGATAATAAAATCAAGAATACTTTGGGGCTTAGGTGACGAAAAATTTTACTTATAAAATTAAAAAAACACCAAAAATATTTTGGATGCAAGGGAATATACACCGATAAGGGTACCCATTTGGGCACCTTTGTAGGCTGGCTGGGTGCATCCGGGTCGCTACTAGGTGGGGGAAAAGTGTTTGAATAGTTCGCCAAAGACTGAACAAATGTTGTGATCCTGGGTCGTTCCTGTTCATCTTCATTGTCGTAGTAGAGGTCGTATGGCTCGTCGACCTGAAACAAAAATCTGCTGTTAAATTTGCAACCAACCTCCCTACTATTTCAAAGTGTAAATTTAATTACAAAATTGATATGGGTATTAGGCAGAGCCAAGGAAGTTTAAAAGGGGTATGGAAGCCCAATACTATGGCCCATTCGATCAAAAAATGTCCAGCCCAGTATGAAAATAACTGTCAGAGTTATTCCCGCCGATTCTGCGCAATAACAAAATTCCACGAAATAATTTAATGTGTTGCCTACTTACACACTGATAAATCAGTTTTGAAGTTAGCCAACACATTATAATTTATGAGGGCCGAGTACGTTTTTTGGATTGATCAAAACCTTCTTATTTTAGTGATTAGTGTTTATTAAATTGTGATTATAATTTTGTGTTTATTGTTTGTTACTTATAATATCGTAACAAAATGACTAGAGGTTGTATGGTTTTGTCTTGCAAATCCAAGGGGACATACCGTCTTTTTAACTTTAGGTAAGTATTTTTTATATTTAAATTAGGTGCTTCTTATAGGACGTAACGTTAGGTTAACCGAATAAATAATAATATATCAATTATGAATAATAGAAAATGAAAATTTCATAGGAAATATTAGTGAGAAAAGTAAGGCAATCTTAACTATCTTTTAGATGATTTCCACAATGTTTATGTATTTCTGTGGATTATTAAAAGAAATAAGGTTTACATTTAGGTACTTTTATTTCATTTAATAATTTAGTATTCTTTTAAAGGATCAAAATTAGTGATTATGGGCAGACCAGGCAAATTTTAATAAAACAGGTCCCTCTAATTGAATGAAAGGAATACAATTTTGGTACGGTTTTTGAGGTGTTGATTACAAATCTAAAAAAAATTCGGCAATGTTTCGTTTTCGAGATATTCATCATCAAATTGAAAATCAAACTAACCTTATTTATACTATTCCTCCTTCTTTTTGCACAAGATTCTTGATTTTTACACTAAATTGCACACAATATTTCACAAAACCTTTTAAAAAACTTTTTTATGTTTTTTTTTACACCTTTTTACACTTTTTTTTTTTTAAGCAAATATGGCTGCTACCTTTGAACTTAAAAGTTCGCAATTTAATGGAAAAAAGATGTAAAAATAAATAAAAATACAAGGTTTGAAAAAGGCGTTTATAAAATATCGTGTGCCACTTTAGTGTAAAATCAAATTGTGTAAAAAGGGAGAATATAGTGAAAATGAGGTTAGTTAAATTTTTCAACTTTGATGATGAAGATCTCGAAAAAGAAACGTTGCCGAAAAATATTTTTCAGATTTGTAATCAGCGCCCCAAAACCCTGTATACCAAATTTGATCAAAATCGAAGAGGAGGCAACTTTCGAGACAATACCATTGTTTAAAAATAAATTAGATTTTTGGTTTCTTAATCTTGAATTATCAACTTTTTAAGCTCGACATACTGTACACACATAATATTTAACGGATACTGTTACAATGGATACTCAGGTACCAAAGGTTACTAAACATTTTTAATCACTGTTATTCTGTCTCATGAATATTTGTTATTAGTGAAAAGCATATGCCTAAAAAGCAGTTATAAAAATTTTCACTTTTTAATGTACAACCAGAATCTTAGGATTAGATTAAACTCATTTACACTATCTTGCCCTTCTTTTATCACAAAATTGGTGATAAGTACATGAAACTATCATACAATGTTTGAAACTTATTTTAAAAAATCGTGTTTTTATTTATTTACAAAGATTTTTGGTAAAAATACAAAACTAACAAAAATATCGACCATTTAAATAGAAGGCTTCTATTATATCAGATGATATAAAATCCAATATTACCCAATAATTTTAAATATTCTATGGTAGTATCGTTTAATAACTAACAATTTTGTGTAAAAAATAAAAAAAACAGTGAATGCTTGAATTTGACATTTGATGATGCCAACTTTATAAATAGTAACAATGAATTATGAAAGTCCGGCTCTGACATACTATTCATTGCGCAAACTCCGCGGGGCCAATCCCCCTATTCCCGCTGCCCTGCACGCCTGGACAATTTTCTTCTACAGTATTGGGCTTCCATACACCTTTAAACTTCCTTGGTGTCAATCGGTCCCCGGCCGGCAATGCAAGTAAATGCGACGGGCAATGTTGTCAACCGGTAAAAATAAAATTATTTATGTTGTTTTGTTCGATAAAATAACAAATACCTATTATTTAAAGAATAAAGTATCTTTAGCCATTCTAAAATACTAATATTTTACAATATACTACTATAACTTTTTTATAAAATGTATGATTTTTAAAACATTTCTAAAATTGCTAATAAATATTTTACGAAATGACAACACTGTTGACCGTCGTTGTATTGAAAGTGGGGTGATAGGGAAAATTGTTGTCGTTCTCTTTTTAATCTAGGGTCATACCATACGTAACCTACTCTATTACATTAAAATTGGCTCCCAAGCTCTTGCCTTGCCAATCCTGTAAGTATGATTTTTAGGATTTTTACTCTGTATATTATAATATAAGTTAAACAATTAGGGACTGCAATTAACATTTGACAGGGAGAAAGCGACCTCGATTAGGGCAAGTCCATCTCTGTGTGGGCGGCGCGACCTTTTCCTAACCCAATTTGCAAACTAAATGGAGTGTGCCGTTGTCAAGTTAGATCAAACCAATTTCGGGAAGTTTGAGGACGTATTTGGACCGGTTGACATTTAAAGGATAGGTTTGGGGATGTAGTTAAATTAATCTGAATTTTCCACTTATTTTTCGAGTTTCGATTTTCGTCTGATAATATTAAACTATAACTTAGGAGTGTGCGAGTATTTGAATTTTCGAAATATTCGAGGCAAATCGAATACGAATTATTCGAATCGAATATTCGAAAAGTTCGTTTTTTTATCTTGGGATAGTCCACAAAGGCTGATGCCCAAGTACTAACGTACCGTGGGTGTCTTAAGTGTGGTGAGAGGCAGTTTGTTCACACGGGACTTAAATGTTTGGAGATTGGGGGGGAGAAGGAAAAACTTCTAAAGGAAGAAGAAAGCGGGAAGTTCGGGGCCTCTCTAACTGAACTGTAAAAGGATGCATAAAAGTTGCACTACGTGTTGCTCTGTTGGGAGCTGCCAGGAAAATAATTATACTGGCCAACTCCTCTGAGCAGAAGCCGTGAAAATACCTATAGAAGAGCGACAGATCCTCACAGCTCGACGGTGGGCAAGAAGAAAAAGCCTTTCTGTGAGCGTTGGGTCGTTAAAAAGATGAAGGGCTCTTCTTTGAATGGAGTCAGGATGCTAAGTGTTGTAGGGGACGCCATTCCCCAGACATGGGGGAACAATATTCCAAAGAGGGTCTGATTTGGGATACATACAGAGTGTGCAGATTGGAAAAAGAAAATATTTTTTGGCTCGAAAGAGGAATCCAAGCTTTTTTGAAGCTCGAGGCTATGGATGTAATGTGTTTGTGCAAGTTTAGGTTATTCTCAAAAGTAACGCCGACAAGCGACCTTTGTTCTGCAGAACTTGGCCGCTCATATGTAAGGGATGAGCATTGGCAGACTTTTTTCGTGACAGCGAACATGACTGTGTTTTTGAGGCATTAAACTGAACAAGATTTTTGGCGCCCCAATCCAAGATAAGTTTGAGGTCTTGTGAAAGAGATATCTGCATTGACCTGCGCTTGTTTTCCAAATCAGAATTATATGGTGGCTTAAGAAATTGAATACTAAAGTGGAGGTACTATCGTCAACAAAACTATGAATAGGTTGATTGTGGATGAGAGTAGATCAAATGTATAGAAGAAACAGCGTGGGTGCCAGCACCGAGCCCTGGGGCACCCCAGCGTTAATTTGGTAGAAGCTGGAAGAATTACCATCTAAGTAACCGATATACGTCGTTAGATAGGAAACTGGAAAGCCAAGGCAAAGCTTGGGTGGAAGACGTAAGAAGGAAGTGTGTTAAGAAGCCCTTCATGCCAGACCTGATCGAAAGCATCGGATATGCCCGAGCAACGATCTGAGATTCACCAAGACACTCAAGGGACTTGTTCCAGTTGTGTGAGACATAGGAAAGAAGATCAGCTGTGGATCTACTGTGATGGAATCCATACTGTCTATCATGTAAGATCTTATGTTTTTCCAGATACTTTAAGATTTGGGAATTAAAGAATGTGGGTGTACTTCCCCATGGCAGGGTCGCCATGTGGTGTACTTCTGCTTTGTACTTGGTTTGTAGTATTTGGTAATAAGAAGTCAAACAAAAAGCTTTGTATAAAACATATTTACTATAAAAATAAAAAATTTAAACTTATCTTACTGATCTAAATATATCTAATCGTTCTAATCTTAATTGTATAAATAAGTTATTATATACATATTTAAAATTAAACAAAATCATTTATATCCCACAGTTTAAAATAATAATCAGTCTTGTTTTTTAAACTAATATTTAAAAAAACAAACATAAAATAATTACCTAAAGCCTTCACGGTCAATGGCTTGATACGTGCAATAGAGTGATGACCAACAAGTACTAGGACTAACCTTTCAAGTTTATATCCTTAGCCTTTTGTTTCAACCATAATCCATTACAAATGTTTCCATTACTTTGCAAACAACAGAAAGAAGAGATATAGGTCCATAGTTAGAAGGGAGTTTTGGACCCTTTTTTTGGGGACAGGTTGCACACGTGCAGCTTTCCAACTCTCCGGGAAAATGCCCGTGTCGTAAGAGATTTGAAAGAGGCGAGTTAGGATGGGTGCAAGCTCGGGAGCACATTTTTTTAAGACGATTGCTGGTATGCCATCCAGCCCAGACGATTTTTTAGTATTAAGAGAAGAAAGTTTATTTTAACCTGTTTGCGCGATTTTCTAACGTAAATAAATTATCGTACTTGATTAATTTCTTTTTACTTCAAGTACTTCTTTTTTACTTGAAGTACATCGTAATACTTTAAGTACTTAGAAAAATACTTCAAGTAATTTACTTGGTCAAATCAAGTAAAAGTTCAAGTACATTGATATAAGTTAATCAAGTACAAGTACAAGTACTTCCTAATAAAAAGTACTTAAAGTAAAACTTTTACTTGAAATGTCATAAAGCAGGGGCGTTTATATCGTATATTTAGGGGGTATTTTAAAGCATTTAACCTGAGTTTCTGAGGTCATAAATCTTAAGAATTTAAAATGCAGACCCGAATTTTTTTCCATTAATTATTGAACTTAAAGAAGAGATCATACCAAAAACACTTACGTTAAATAAATGCCAAGTTCCTATCCAGAAATCTCTTTCTACTAAGATCTAAAATCAGACCAAGTTGTTTTTTTCATTTGGCAAGTTTGCAGTTGTATAAATAAAAAAATAACACTTAGGAATAAAGACAGATTGAAAACTTGCCAAGTAAAACAGACCTGAAAATCTGTTAGGTGTGTTTTTTTAAGAAAAATATTGTAATGTCGGAAAAATTTCACCTCAAGATTTCTGAAGATTTTCTAAGTCCGTAAGTCCTAAGTCCGTACATCATAAAACAACATGTGTCATTTTTTCAGTAGAAAAAAATGTGTAAAAAAGTCAATAACATAATATCAAATACATCTAGATTAAAGAATAATTTAATAATATATAACCAAGCAAGAAATGAACGATTTTTTGAAATATTTGCAGTTCGCAAAGTATTCAGCTTTTCGTCTTTACGGAGATTTCAAATATTTTTAACTTATCTAAATTTGTTGAATTATTTTTAGTACTCGTACCGCAAGTAATAATTAATAAATCATAAAGAACTGTTTGATATCACATGAAACTGTACTAAATTTAGAATACTTAAAATTATATTTATATTTTTTACAAACAGCATATACAAATATATATATATATATATATATATATATATATATATATATATATATATATATATATATATATATATATATATATATATATATATATATATATATATATATATATATATATATATATATATATAAATATATATAATATATATATATATATATATATATATATATATATATATATATATATATATATATATATATATATATATATATATATATATATATACGGGGCCACAGATTGAGGTGTATAGGAAACCCTAAAGAAGAAGTCGGTTAAATTATTAAAAATTGCGCATTTAGGTGCCTAACAACATGCCTTTTTACAAAGTTGTAAAATTCCGAGGGATATCCGAAAAAACCGAACTTTGCTAATTTCGTTTTTAATTTATCCTGAAAGTCATTTAAAGAGATATGAAAAACAAAAGAAATTTTCATGGCCACCTTAAGCTCTCAAAACAGCGTTGGGGATTGTCCGTACGACGTTTGTTTTGTTAAACCTTTTTTTTTTAAATACGGACCTGGGTTTTTTTTTTTAATTTTTTGAACCTCATTATCCCAATTACAAAAATGTATAACACTTAGTATTTAATTAAAAAATGGAACGCCCCTATAAGAAATGATGTGCGTTCCTTGTCTAACTCATTGCCTCTTATGGAAAATATGTTTATTTAACAGAAAAATTTAAGTGTTCGAAATCATTGTTATTGGAATTATAACTGCTTCAAAAAAATGCAATAAACAATTGAGTGCCGTATTTAAAAAAAAGTTATATGGTTTAACGAAAACAAACATTTACGAAAAACTCCAACGCTGTTTTGTAGAGCCTAAAAATGGCCACGAGAAAAATGTCTTTTTGTTTTTTCCATAATTTTTAAATAACGTCGAAAAAAATAAAAACGAAATCGGAAAATTTCGTTTTTTTCCAGATATCTCCGGAAGTACTCGGGAAAATTTTCAATTTTTAACATGTTCT
>JAHBCN010021371.1:0-14137 GCA_019359885.1 Listronotus oregonensis | reverse complement strand
ATTAAAAAAATATAAAAAATTATACTACTTGGAAAAAGTTTAATCATTACTTACGACTTTTTTTTTAAGCATCGATATGCAATATATGTACCTTATAAACGTGAATGGCTTTAGCGGCCATTGTCTAATGTTTCAATGGTTGACTTGACGTTTCGAACACGAGCGGTTGGTATCTTCAAAAGTTGCTTCCTGGTTGACATTGCAAATTGGGCTTTCGTGGTCTAATTGTTTTATAACGTTGGGAGGGTGGGCGGGCTTGGTTACTTTTGGTTCCAATCGGTCCCGGTCGGTTTTGTTCGTAAAGGGTGCAATTCTAGTACCGTTAATACAGGATCCATGTTTTGTTGATCTTGCTGCTTTCTCTTTCTTATTAAAGTTGTTGCTATGCTTTTCTATCTCTATGGCTTCTCTGTAGAGTCTGAATTGGTATGCCGATGGGTAGCCAGTACTTGGGTCTCCTCAAACATTCATTCCGTTGTAACGGTATGTTCTGCTACGGCGGATTGGTCTGTCTGCCCCAGACGACGGTTGGCTTTATGCTCTTTAATCCTGGTTTGATCGAGCGTTTTGTGTTCCTATGTACCCTTCCACATGTGCACGGAATCGATAAATTCCTGAAGACGAAAGTGGATCACTTTTGTCTTTGGGATCGAAACATTCTTTGATTTTCCTCGTTGGTTTGAAATTGTTTTTACATTTCTCTTTCGTGGCAATCGAAATCCTCCGTAATCCCGGAAAGGGCGAAATGATTTTCCAATGGCTGAAATTGTTTGTTCTCCACGGGTCTGGTATTTGTTGGTTCCATTGATCTTTTGATCTCTTGCTCTGAATAACCATTGGTTAAACATTATAAATGTGTGTAGGTTCCTTTTGCGCCTCGGGTTCCAAATTCTTGAGGTTAGTTATAGTTATTTAAAATAACGTCCCGTGGTGTCTAAAGGTGTTGTGAAATGCAACATTTGCATGTCAAAAATAATATATATATATATATATATATATATATATATATATATATATATATATATATATATATATATATATATATATATATATATATATATATATATATATATATATATATATATATATATACAGCCCTTGATTAAAAAAAAAATTTAGCATATTTTTATTTTTTAAAAATCAAATGCCTTGATACGACATTTTTTAAATTTTATGAGTAAGGTAAAGTAGTATTTCTAGGCAAGATATAAAAAAGTTTATAAGAAAAGTTGTTTAGAATCAAAATTATCCCGAATACCGAATTTCTAACCATAGGCCTACTTTGATTTTTACGTTTGTTTACCAATTAATTTTTATTCATATATTATAATAAGTAAATAATTTAAACGTAAAAATCAAATAAAAATTTATTCAGCATTTTATTCAAACAAGTTTTCTTTAAACTTTTTTAATCTTAAAATACATTTATATTAAAATTTAAAAATTATATCAGGCTGCTTTTTTAAAAAAAAAAAATATGAAATTTTTTTTAATCAAACAGGTCATCCAGCCCTGGGGCTGGATGCCACTCCCCACATACTGTTTCAATGGTTTTTGGGCTGTTACCGGCGTCGATTGTCTGGTTGACTTGACGTTTGCCCACACGGTTGACATCTTCGAAGTTGCTTCGGTTGACAGTATGCGAACTCTGGGCTTTGTGTGGTCGTAGCTCGTATTTATACGTTGGGGAGACAGTGGGCGGGGCTTCGGTTACTTTCGGTTTCAATCGATTCCGGTCTGTTTTGTTTGTAAAGGGTGCAATTCTAGTACCCTTAATTTTGGGGATCCATGTTTTGTTGATCTTAACTGCTTCTTTTTTCTTATTAAAGTTGTTGCTATGCTTTTCTATTTCCATGGCTTCTCTGTAGAGTCTGGAGTGGTATGCCGATGTGGTAGCCAGTACTTGGGTCTCCTTAAACTTTAATCGATGCTCCGTTGTAAGGGTATGTTCTGCTACGGCGGATTTGTCCATAAAATATACCAAATGACTTAGAAAAGACACCCTTATGGAGACATCCGGGATGAACTTATAAGTAAGCCTTCCGGCTGCGAGAGGGCGCCAGTCGGTATCCAAAACATTTCCTGCAAACAGTGCAAGTCGACTTGGTTTGGTTTGAGATTTATGCTCAAGGTGGCAGTGTAAGCTAAGCGCTGTTATGCCGTGGTTAACACACGAACGCGTTACAAGTTATTTTTTGCGACATTTTGCGTTTCTACTTTAAATTTGTGCTTTTTTCGTATTTGAACTTGTTTTTTGGTGAATTAGAGCAATATGCCTGTGGTATTTGGTGAAAAAAACCCGTCGAAAGTTAAGTGCTGTGTCCCAAATTATGATGATAGGTTTAGTAGCCGATTCCGATTTCCTAATCCTTCATCTAACGCCGTTGGCGGGGGATTGGAACTATTTTCTAAATGGATGGCAAAAATTAACAATCCGTTATTAAAAAATATTCCACCCAAAGATGTTCACTATAATACCGTGTTTGTGCAAGACACTCTTCGTTACACAAAGACCCCTCAAAGTTGCGTTATAGTTGAAAGGATTAACCATAAAGATAATAAAAAAAAATAAAAAAATATTTTGAGGGCTCTACCAAGCATTTTTATTTTCTATTAAAAAAGTTACTTAAATTTCCATTTTTAAGGACCGGTAGAGGCCTTAAGATGACAAATATTGAATTAAATTTAATGATAATCTCTGTATCAAAACGCCACTTTTGATACTTCTTGCGTAGCCATAGCTCAAAATTGTGTATGATTTCTTTATTAACTGACATATAATATTTTGTAGTTCGTAAGTTTTGTTGTACCATTTGGAAATATTAATTTCTGTAGAGTACATGTAAATTAAAATAAATGATTTATTTAGAGTTAATGTTACGAAACCTCTAAAAATGGCCAATTTTAGAAACTTCAAGGACCGGTAGAGGCCTCAAGATGACAAACATTTAATTAAATTTAATGATAATTGTAATCTCTGTATCAAAACGCAACTTTTGATACCTCTTGCGTAGCCGTAGCTCAAAATTGTTTATGATTTCTTTATTAACTGACGTATAATATTTCGTAGGTTGTAAGTTTTGTTGTACCATTTGGAAATATTAATTTCTGTAGAGTACATGTAAATTGAAATAAATGATTTATTTAGAGTTACTGTTACGAAACCCCTAAAAATGGCCAATTTTAGAAACTTCAAGGACCGGTAGAGGCCTCAATATGACAAAAATTTAATTAAATTTAATGATAATCGTAATCTTTATATTAAAACGTAACTTTTGATACCACTTGCGTAGCCGTAGCTCAAAAAAACCATACACGGACGGGACAGCCTAGTGGGCCTTTCGATATTTTAGTTAAATTGTATTTAGATTTTTAAGATTGGATCATCCTGTATATGGCAGGTTTACTAAATTCTACTTTTATAAATGTCTATAAAAAATAAAATTTAGAATGTTATCTCTATTTTCTTTTACTAGGCTCGATTGAAGAAAATGAACATTTTTTGACCAATGAAACCAAGGAAACTTTTGTGGCTTATGTAATAAGCTTCATAACTGGTGCATCAAAATTGGCAAAAGTCAGTGGCGCACATATTCTTTCTCTAAATACATTTTTACAGTTACCCCGTACGCACGCCACTGCCGCAGCTGTAAGCAGATTTTTACCTAAAACTATGCACTTTATTAATACACTTTCAAGTTCTAAGTTTCATTAAAATCGGTTGAGTGGTATTTAAGTCATTTGAAAAAAATTGAAAAAAAAAATTAAACTTTAACTCCCTGTATTTCGGAAACCATGCGTTTCCGGACCCATGTGAATAGGACTTTTTTTATTATTTTTTAGTAAAGAATTACCCTACGAGCGATGGTCCATGATTTTTTAAATATTATATATATATATATATATATATATATATATATATATATATATATATATATATATATATATATATATATATATATATATATATATATATATATATATATATATATATATATATATATATATATATATATATATATATATAAATATACTCGCATAAAAACTGACGATCTTTATAAATGTTTAAATAAAAATGTTTCTTTTATATTAACTGCCAAACAGGGTTTAGAAGGGATGGACCAATTTTTTATCCCAATATTTAGATGGTATAATCATGGAAAACAAAAATATTAGATGTAACACTGATGAGAATAAAAAAGCAGATTTTATATCGATAATAAAGTACCCTAATTTCAGCATTATATTTTATAAGTAAAGGTATTATTTTTGCCTAATATAGATATTATATATTTATTTATTATTTTGTTTTTTTTTGTAATGCCTATAAATCGGAGCAGGAATGATAAATGCATCACATCAAAGGAAAGGTAAAGAAAATACATAAAAAATAATTCAAATATCATTTTAAAGCAAAAAAAATGTTAAAATCCATAAAAATTTTTACGTAAGTACATTTTTCTTAGATTTTAATTTAAAATATTTGCTAGATTTACTACATAAAAGGTGGGAACACTGCCTGTGCCGACATGGTAAAATGGGACGCTTGTTCATATCTTTTGTTGATATATGACGTCACGCAACATTTTTTTTTTTATTTTAGTTTAAAATGTCGTATTAAAAAATATATGTCAAAAGTGTTGTTTTAGTATAAAATGTTACTTTAAGCTAATAAAAAATATGTACAAGAAACTTGAAAAATTTATTTGTTCACTTTTATTGGTTAATGTTTAATATATTAATTATAAAATGTTTTATCATTTCTAGGAACGGATGTGTCCAGATATATGTTTTATATTTTTTTATTCATTATCTAAAATATTGTGCATTATATGTATTTATAAATTTTTAATTTGCATGTAATTGTTTATTTAAGATCCAGATAAAACTGACTAGCGTGGTAATGTAATTTAAAATTTTGCGTAGGGAGATAGTCTAACCGTATTTATTTTTAAAGACTAAATATAAACAAATATAATTAATATTGTTTGTTTTATACCCTTGTGTTTTTTCTCAATAAACTATTTTTCTGATATACATGATGTCTTAGAACTAGATCCAACTATTTAGGAGTAATATACTATCAAGGTTTTTTTATTCATTAGCATTTTAAGAAATACCCATTTTTTTAAATATCGTCAGTTACTTTGTTTTTGGATCCTAAAAAATGTCTTTTTATTATTGTATGATTTATTAAAAAAAAATCAACCCAAACTGATACAGTTTAAAATTATTAAATTAAATTGTGTTTTAAATATTAATCTGTTAACTATAACATTTACTTAACGAACTGAAGCTGTACCATAAATAATATACATAAAAAAAAAGTAATCTTGGGTTTTAATTTTTTACTTAAAACAGGTATTCAGAAAATGTTCCTTTTAGGGCCTCAGCTATGTTTAAGCTTATATTATGGGAACATCACTAATACTCACAAAGTTTTTCACACGGTTTTTTATTTTTTGTATAAAACATTTACACGTAAATGAAATATTATGTCACCTTGACACTATTAACACACCCTATACCTTCTATAACGTAGTGATCAGTGTATCTGTCTACTACGTGGGTAGCCCTGGTTCGATTCCTGGTGAAGAAGAATATTTTTTAAAGATAGTAGATATATATAAAAGTCCACAGTGACCCTACTGCATTTTCTAAAAGGTGCCAAAAAATACGATATCTGCATGTTTTGTTACTTGTACTGCGTTGACGGTACTAGGACTTATAATGGACTAACTATTTTAAAACCCAGCACCCACAGTACCAAGTACAGGGTTTTTCCGCATATTTTGGAGAACCACCAGAGCTTTTATTTAAGAGTAAGAAGAATCTTTAAATTACAAGAGTTAAAGTATTTTTACTGAACCGTCAGAATTGGTCATCAGACAAAACATCAGTAACATCAACATGTCAAAAAGGTGTAATATTTACGTGCGTAACCAAGCTGGATACTAGAATTTTTTTTTCTTACACGTCCTAAAAAAAATTTACATTTTTACCGATATTTAATAATGGTTAACCCTTATTTTTTAAAAAGAACATACTGTATTTTATCTCATTTTCGAATAGACCAATAATTTACCTACAAAATGTCCATACATGTTCCTATACCAATCTGGTACCGTTCTTTAAATACAAGCGAATTTTAATTTTTTTCATGTTTAAATACCATCCACAACAAACCACACCTGACAACATTTATTGTTGCCAGGATAATTTAAAACAAAACCTCCATTGTCTACCTTGGTAAATTATAAATAAGGCCGGTGTTTTGTTGTGAATGGTATAAACATGAAAAAAATAAAGTTCCCTTGTATTAAAAAAACGATGGCAGATGGGTATAGAAACATGTAGAGACATTTTGTAGGTAAATTATTAGTCTATTTGAAAATGAGATAAAATACTGTATGTCGTATTTTAAAAAAAACAATTTTAACCATTGTTAAATTTCGGTAAAAATGCAAATTATTTGAGAAACCCTGTAAGACATATTGGTCTTATAGCATATATTAAATACATGCATTGTCTTACCAAAAAAAATCTACTATCGAGCTCGGTTAGGCACGTAAATATTAGTTTTTTTGACACGATGATATTGCATAAAAAAAATCAATTAATTATTTTGTCAAAAATCATTTTAAAACAATTATCAAAAAGCCACGTTAGTGGCAGCCGACATGACCTGAGAATTGACAGACCAAGCGTCCTCTGTCATCTGACAGCTTGGTAGTGCCAAACGATATGTTTGATTTTGTTTTGGAGTCAAATTTGGTTTAGTGCTATTCAACTGTTAATATGCAGAAGAGACTCTGATACGCAACCGTTTCAAATTATACTAAAGACCCACGTCTGTATAATAGTTTTGCAACTAATTATTTATATTAATAAATGTTTACAGTTTTTAAAGAAAAAAATTGTTTAAATTTTAAATTAAGGCAATTAGTCCAATAACTGAAGACCTAAAAGTACCCAAAGCTGTAAATAAATCTGTACAGTTTTCATTAGGTCTTCGCGAATGGTTTCAAGCGAGAAAAAGTTTATCACGATTCCGACTTGTAAACCCGCTAAAAATGGCCCCCCAAAGTCCCAAAAATAAGTTTCCCGCAAGTATCTGCCAAAATATGGGAATTAGAGAATTTTTGTTTAGACAAAAAATGAAGATCACCTTGAAATCTACAAAAATGTCTAATTTTTTTCGCAACACCAATATTTTTCGCAAAAACGGTCGTCGAAAAATCCAAAACATTCCACACTGTCCATTCCATTCCACAATATTGTTAAAAAAAATTTTGACCCCTTTTTTTAATATTCTAGAAAAATCATTGACCCAAACTCATATACAATGATAGGTATGGGTTTTCCCATTCCGATGAACTTTGAATGATTAAAAAATGTACATTATTGGCCGAGTAATGGAACAATTCGTCCGCCCGCTTATAAGTGAATCCATGAAGATAGCGGCATTCTAGCGGTAGAGCGGCAGCTAAAATGTGGAGACTTTTGGGTTTCGTTATCTTAAAAACTATTAATTTTCAAGGACCATTTTTGTAGACTCCAAGGCGATCTTTTTTTTTTTCATAACAAAAATTCTCCAAATCGCATATTTTGGCAGGCTTTAGCGAGAACCCCAGTTTTCGGGCCTTGAGGGGCCATTTTCAGCCCTTTCCCACCTGTTAATATTGATAAACTTTTTTTCGCTCGAAAGCATTCTCAAAGACCTAAGAAATGAGCCACAAAAGAAAACTGTACAGATTTATTAACAGCTTTGTCATTTCATTTACTGGTCTAAATTACCACATAAGGCAAAGAAATGCAAGATAAGACAAGGTTCTACTTATGGAGAATTTTCAAGAAAACTGATATTATAAGACTGCAAACAACTGTTTTTCTGATAAGAGAGTAAGTATGTCATTATAAATTATACTTAAATTTTATGTATTGCTTTTATTATTCATGGAGTTATCTATACCATTTTCAAGAAGATCCTTTTCAAATAATTACTTGTCCTTTCTAGAGCCTTAGCAACACTCCAGTTCATGATATGAACTCGATCAGATGTTCATAATTCGACCGGAAAGTTTCCGGGAAGTTTGACCGACATAAACACTGTTGCAGTTTAGGCATTGTATCCTGTAAACCCAAGTAAGTTTAAAGGTGTATGGAAGCCCAATACCGTAGAACAAAATTTCCAGGCGTGCAGGGCAGCGGGAATAGGGGGATTGGCCCCGCGGAGTTTGCGCAATGAATAGTAGGTCAGAGCTGGACTTCCATAATTTTTTGTTACTATCGATAAAGTTGACATCATCAAATGTTAAATTCAAGCATTCACAGTTTTATTTTTTGCACAAAATTGTTGGTTATTAAACGATACTACCATAGAATATTTAAAATTATTGTGTAATATTGGATTTTATATCATCTGATATAATATGGAAAGAAGCCTTCTATTTAAATGGTCGATAATATAAATTTCAAACATTGTATGATAGATTCATGTACAGGGTGTCCCAACGATAGAGTAAAGTAAGTTTTTGCTTACCTGATATTATTTGTGTCAATATCGTTTCCGCCATAGGATAGAGGTAGGAAAAGCGCATATTTTAAAAATATTGGAAGTTATACAGGGTGCGTCACAAAAGTGGGGTACGTAAAAGTAAGATTTATTTAAATGGAACACTCTGTATTTGATTTTATTTTTGAATTCTATGTATTAATACTTACATTTTTTGTCATATAAAGCATGAGCTGAAATTTGATAGTTTCTGAAATATTCGGATTTAAAGATGAAAATAGTCATTTTCATGGTGTTGATAAATGGGCAGTTTCTACGTTACTTCAGAAATGAAAGCTTCCATATTTGGCAGGAGAAAGGACTAATGTTATATTAATGTTCAGCCTGTAAAATATTTCTAATTTGTTTTACAGGGTGTTTATTATAACCGTCCAAATTCGCACAGTTTCAAATTAAAAAATCTAATTTTTTTTAAATGGCACACCCCTTATATTTTTATTTTGTTTTATTCAGGATTAAGAAACCTCTAATTTTTACCGAATATGTCCTATACCTATATTTAATAGTTATCGATAAATTTAGCTTTTTCCAAATAGCTACGTTGTATTTGGTACCATACCGGTAACATTGTATTGATCGCGTTAGCCATGAAAAACAATAGCTAGGATTAATAAAAAATTCATGTGTCAAAACAAAACACTTAAGAGTCGTGAATTTTAAGTTTTTATTCAATAGTAATTAAGTTTTTATTCAATAGTAATTAATTTTTTATTCAATATTACATCTTAATGTTAAATAAGAAATGTTTAATATTAAATAAATTTTTATTCAATACCACGTCTTAAAATATGTTCAAATAGGCGGCCTTCTTGTTGAATACACATATTTATCCTTTTTTGTATGTTGTGTCTTACTTCCGATAACATAAGGGGTGACACCGTACGACAAACTTCTCGAATTCTGTTTTTCATATCCTCCTTGGTCGTTGGTTTATTGACATATACCCGGTCTTTTATGTATCCCCATAAGAAAAAGTCTAACGGAGTTAAATCGATGACCTTGGTGGCCATGGAATAAAGCCCCCACGCCCAATCCATTTTTCTGGGTATTGCCGACCAAGAATTCCCGGACTTCACGATGGAAATGTGGAGGTGCACCATCATGTTGCAGCCACATATTTAGCCGCTCATCTAAATTAATATTTTCAATAACTGAGGCATTTCTTCCGTAAGAAATATAAATAGCTGCGGCCCGATAAAGGCTCATCAAAAAAATAGGAACCGATAATTTGGTTATGAAGGATACCACACCACGTATTTATTGACCAATGATTTTGATTTTGAACTTCTCGCAGCCAAAATGGATTTTCAGTGGCATAATAGTGCATATTATGCCGATTTACAGCCCCATTGCTTCTGAACGTTGCCTCATCGGAAAACATAAAATTGTTATTTAACTGTAATTGTTGAATAATAATATTACAAAATTGAATTCGTCTTTCAAAATCATCTTCCCGCAATTCTTGATGAAGCTCAATGTGATATGGATGATATTTAAAGTGTTGCATAACGTCGCTAGATTCCTAGTACTCACCTGGGGATTTTCTTGAATATTTAACAATATTTCTAATTCTTTTTCTTCATTGGCTGCGTTTTTGTTAACAACTTCACGTTTTGAGTATTTAACACTGCCGGTGGAATTAAATCTCTCCATTACATTTTGAAAGCCAGTAGCAGTAGGTATCCGACGTTCAGGATATTTCATTCTGTAAATTCTTTGGGCCAACAGAGGGTTTTTTTAGCCTCGCCTAACACGTAGATCATGTCAATTAACTCATTTAAAGGATAGTCCATGCCAATACAATAACAACGAAATGAAGACGAAAAAAAGTAACGTCAAATTTTAATTTACGACAATTATTATGCGTTTTGTTTTGACACATGAATTTTATTAATCCTAGCTATTGTTTTTCATGGCTAACGCGATCAATACAATGTTACCGGTATGGTACCGAATACAACGTAGCTATTTGGAAAAAGCTAAATTTATCGATAACTATTAAATATAGGTATAGGACATATTCGGTAAAAATTGAGGTTTCTTAATCCTGAATAAAACAAAATAAAAATATAAGGGGTGGCCATTTAAAAAAATGAGATTTTTTAATTTGAAACTGTGCGAATTTGGACGGTTATAATAAACACCCTGTAAAACAAATTAGAAATATTTTCAGGCTGAACATTAATATAACATTAGTCCTTTCTCCTGCCAAATATGGAAGCTTTCATTTCTGAAGTAACGTAGAAACTGCCCATTTATCAACACCATGAAAATGCCTATTTTCATCTTTAAATCCGAATATTTCAGAAACTATCAAATTTCAGCTCATGCTTTATATGACAAAAAATGTAAGTATTAATCCATAGAATTCAAAAATAAAATCAAATACAGAGTGTTTCATTTAAATAAATGTTACTTTTACGTACCCCACTTTTGTGACGCACCCTGTATAACTTCCAATATTTTTAAAATATGCGCTTTTCCTACCTCTATCCTATGGTGGAAACGATATTGACACAAATAATATCAGGTAAGCAAAAACTTACTTTACTCTATCGTTGGGACACCCTGTACTTATTACCAATTTTGTGATAAAAGAAGGGCAAGAAAGTGTAAATGAGTTTAATCTAATCCTAAGATTCTGGTTGTACATTAAAAAGTGAAAATTTTTATAACTGCTTTTTAGGCATATACTTTTCACTAATAACAAACATTCATGAGACAGAATAACAGTGGTTAAAAATGTTTAGTAACCTTTGGTACCTAGGTATCCATTGTAACAGATCCGTTAAATATTATGTGTCTACAGTATGTCGAGCTTAAAAAGTTGATAATGTAAGTTTAAGAAACCAAAAATCTTATTTCTTTTTAAACAAATACAGAAAAAGCAAACAGGAACTTTAACATAAAATTGTACTTTCTTTTATTCAATTAGAGGGACCTGTACATATTAAAATTTGCCTGGTCTGCCCAGTAATTAATAATTTTGATCCTTTAAAAGAATGTACTAAATTATTAAATGAAATAAAAGTACCTAAATGTAAACCTTAATGATTTTTAATAATCCACAGAAATACAAAAACATTGGGGAAATCATCTAAAAGATAGTTAAGATTGCATTACTTTTCTCACTGCTATTTCCTATGAAATTTTCATTATTCTATTATTCATAATTGATATATTATTATTTTTTCGGTTAGCTAACGTTACGTCTCATAAGAAGCACCTAATTTAAAAATAAGAAATACTTACCTAAAGTAAAAAATGCCGGGTATGTTACCCTTGGATTTGCAAGACAAAACCATACAACCTCTAATCATTTTGTTACGATATTATAAGTAACAAACAATAAAGACAAAATTATAGTCACAATTTAATAAACACTTTTTTATCAATCCAAAAAACTTCTGCAACCACAAAATATAGGTACTCACACAAAGCAAAACAATCGATACTAATACGGCGCAAAGGGCAGAAACCACAACGAAAATGACGAATGATGAGACGACGACGGTTGACGGTACAGCGCGGATATAGTTTCAAACGCGCCGCGCGCGCCCTTGCACCAAAAACCTTAGACAACTTAAGACCAACGGTACGGTACTACGGCTCTCATAAAAGTATAATGTGTTGCCTAACTACACACTGATTTATCAGTGTGTAAGTAGGGAACACATTAAATTATTTCGTGGGATTTTGTTATTGCGCAGAATCGACGGGGCCAACTCTGACAGTTATTTTCATACTGGGCTGGACATTTTTTGATCGAATGGGCCCTAGCATTGGGCTTCCATACACCTTTAAACTTCCTTGTGTAGACCACATTCCAGTTCTACAGCAGGCTTAACGGCGTCATTGATTTATAATTTATAATTTATAATTGTATTTGGGCTATCTTTACATTTATATTCTTAAAATTACGGTAAAGAGTAATACAAGTGTATTGTTTGGTAAAGGTAATGGTGTAACCTGTTCTTCATTAAGTATCTGTGATGTTAGTGTCTAAGGTGATACTATTTGGCTGTTAGGCTCAAATATATTTTCTAGTATGTCCTATTTCCAGGATCAACCATAATTGATCAACCTCGGCCAAGAAAACAAGCCCGCAATCCCAGAAGACCCCTAAAGGAAGACTGGGATAAGGCAAAGGAAGTGGTAACATATGAAAAAATCAAATGGGCCATAGGCGAGTTCCACCCATACAAGTCGCCAGGCCCGGACGAAATCTACCGGTACTGCTCCAAAAAGGCATGGCCATATTACTGCCGCATCTCTGCAAAATTTTCAGAGCATGCATTGCCTGGGGCTACATACCAAAAATATGGCAAAAAGGGTACAGTAGTCTACCTGCCAAAGATAGGCAGAATTTCAGACCAAACGCCTAAGTCATATAGACCTATAAGTCTATCCTCGTTCCTGCTCAAAACATTGGAAAAAATTGTGGATAGATACATAAGGGATAACATACTATCACTATACCCTTTAAGTGACCGCCAGCAAAGAATATTATAGTAGTATCAATCTTTGCCGCCAGTATGCCTATCAATCAGGAAAGTCTGCGGACTCCGCTCTGGACGATCTGAGCAGACTCCTGACAAAGTCAATCGATGACAGAGAGATAGCGCTTGGCACATTTCTAGACATAGAGGGAGCGTTCAACAACGTTCCAACAGGATCGTTAATGAAGGCTCTTAAACGAAGAAACATCCCGCACACCATATGCTACTGGATGGAGGCCAGCCTAAGAAACAGGGTCATTAGATCCACCTTGGGCGAAGACACCATAGAAGCTGAGGTGGGGAGGGGCTGCCCACAAGGAGGCGTTCTATCACCATTATACTGGGCGATCCTAGTCGACGACCTTCTGGCAAAAATGGCCAGCCAAGAGGTTTCACTGCCTCGGCTACGCAGACGACATAGCCATCGTAGTTAGAGGTAAGCACTTAGACTTTGTTTCAGAAGGGACGCAAAACGCACTAAACATCGTAGACGAATGGTGCAGGGAGGAAGGTCTGTCGGTTAATCCACAAAAGACCGTTATTGTTCCCTTCACAAAGAAAAGAGCACTAAGGGCACTCAGATGTCCAAAGTTCAATGGAGTGGAAATCCCCTTCTCAAAAGAGGTTAAGTATCTAGGAGTCACTTTTGACCAAAACATGAACTGGGGACCACACCTCAACAAACTTGTTCAGAAGGTAAAAATTGCCCTCGGGAGATGTCGCAGACTTTGTGGAAAAAGCTGGGGACTTAACCCAAAGATGAACATGTGGTTGTATAAAATGGTAATAAGACCCATGATAACCTATGGTTCAGTTGCCTGGGGGGCAAGGGTCTCACAGACCGTAGCAATCAGACAACTTCAAAGTGTGCAAAGGCTAGCATGCGTATGCATCACGGGAGCTATGAGAACAACTCCAACCGCAGCCCTAGAAGTGCTGCTAAACCTGCCGCCACTCCACATCTACATACAGGGGCAAGTAAAGCCGGTACTCTATAGGCTCAAATGAGGTCAAAATCCAATTATAGAACACCGAAGGACTCCAAGATGGAAAATAGAGGAGG
>JAHBCN010021370.1:0-14273 GCA_019359885.1 Listronotus oregonensis | reverse complement strand
TTTTATTTTCTTCCTCGGGGCTAAAATTAAAAATAAAATTTGGGTGAAATAAGCTTTTAAAATTAAAAAAAAAATATAAAAAAGAAAAATTATTCCTTTAAAAATTTAAAAAATATATATAAACAATATATTGTAACAATCCACTTACTGCTACCGCTTTTAATTGGGAAAAAATATCTTAATTATATGAAAAGCAGTTGGTATTTTTTTAATATTCTTATTATTTGTAACATGTAACAAAATTTTTTCCAGTATTTGCTAGGCGGAAATTTTTAAATTTTAAAAATTTTTATAAAACAAAAGTTGAGATCTGAAATTCAATTGATAAAATTGCCCCAAAAATTCTTTTTAATTTTTTTAAAGATTTTTATTTCAAGGTTTCCATCACTTGGAATTAAATTTTAACATTTTTTTAAATAATTTATATGAATATTATGCCAATAAACGTTTCTTTCTGATATCTCAAAATATTTTTTATAGTTATTAAAGTCCAATGGTAATATTAATGTTTTAGGTTACTGAATAAGCAGGGGCAATTTTTAAAAAAAGTTATTGCCTTCATTTCTAAAATAAGAAATACTTCTTATTTTAGTACTTGTGAAAAAAGATTAATGCTGTACTTAAAGACAACTAAGTTTTTTTTATTAAACACCCATATTTTAATACTGTTAAATAGTTATATTTATTTTTAAAGGAAACCACATTTACATAAATAAAATTATTTGAGATTTCAGAAAGTAATCCGAACCATTGTAAGTTTGTGTTACTTCATTCCCCCTTTTTTCCCCTTGAAAATTTAAAAAGTACCCCTACACGAATTTCTAAAGCCCCCAAAAAAAACTAAAATAAAACATCTCATTAAAAATAGATTTCTTGATAAAATATTTGATATTTTCTCACAATGAGTTAAGGGTGATGCCATTTTTATTAAAATTGAGTTAAAGTTTTATAAATTAAGTATTGGATATAATAATTTAATATGTTTTTATATACTGTATTTAAAAAATAAAAAGTTCGTTCTAAGTTAGTGTATTATTTTATTGTTATTAATAACAAATAAACGATAAACATTCAAATATTAAAAAAAAATTAAATTATTAAAACGCTTTACCATTCAGGAAAATAGTTAGAAGGCTTTGAAAAATATTCGATATTTTCTACCAATAAAAATTGCAATTGAATGCAAAGCAAAATTGAAATTAACAAAAAAAGCCATTTCGAATTTTGGTGATAACCCAAAAACCATAGGATTAAAACAGATCCTTGAAGAGAGGGAAATTTTCGATTACAAAGTCCCAACTTCCGAGTCCTATATCCATTATTTATAATTTTAATTAAAAACCGAGTACGTCACACTAAATAATTTTTTTTTTGGCTATCAAATATTAATTGAAAAATTTAAAAAAATATGGTGTATTTAGAACACTTTAAAGGATTTATTTTTGTTTAAAACTTATTTTAAAGTTAGTTTTTTAAATAGGTTAGACAATTGTAAATTAACAAAATTGTTTCGAACTTTTGTCCTTATTGTAGATTAAAAAAAATGCTTAAATAATTGTCGCATTCATTTTTCGCTTTGTAAAGCCCTTCTAATATACAGACTTAACAAGATAAGGCCATAAAAATTTAAAAAATTTCAATCCTTTATTTATAATAATTTCCTAACTTTGACAAAAAATACAAAATCAAAGTAATATTGTCAAAGATATAAAGTTTTTAAAACAAACTTTAAAATTTTAAAATTTTTTGGCGGTTTTGAGGTATGTTTATAAAAGAGCTTTACGACGTGAAAAATTTATACGAACATTATTTAAACATTGTGCAATGAAGACAAAAGTTCAAAACAAATTTGTTAATTGACAATTGTCACTTTTAAAAAATTAATTTAAAAGTTAAATTTTTAACGGATATAAATTTTTGAATTTTTCTGAATAATAATTTACCCTAAAAATATTTTTGTGATCACTCGGTTTTTCCCACCCAACCAAAAAAGTTTACGGCCCATTTTCAATGTTAAATAAAATTATAAATATTGGAGATAGAACTCCGGGATTTGGGACTTTTTTTTCGGATATTTCCCTCGCTTTAAGAATCTTTTTTGCAATTTTCGCTATCTTTTATTGTTTTTGTTGAAATTCCAGTTGTTATTTAATTTTAAAGCAAATTTTAATTTTTTTAACATATTAATTTTTAAAAATCCCTTTTAAAATTAAAAAAAAAAAAATATCGATTATATTGAACGTAAAAAAAGAAGAAATGGGCGCAAAATCTGTATGTGTACAGTACTGTTAAAGTGTAGTCACATGCAACAAAACTTCTATACCCCATAGCTACTAAAAAACAAAATTGGACAAGTCAACATAAAAGCCAAAATAAAACTTATTATAAATGTTACTATAACCTTTTGTTGCTTTCACGGAACACCAACTATTCAAAGGTGCTGTACTATTATGCGTGACCATATCATTTCAGAACCTCTCCTCAGTAATACTATGAGGATTAAAATGCTTGTTTTACAGGTTGCCCACTGTCCAAAAAGTATAAACAAAAATATATTTCATACAAAACACTGTATAATAATTAATATTTTTATCCAGTTTTGTTTTTGGTAACATTGTAAGAATTTTGGAATTTTAAGTACTAAGTTTTTTTTTAAACTACTAAGTAGTTTACTTAAAGTAATGACCATTCATAAATACTGAAATAAAATATTTAAGGGCGGAGATACCTGTAAACGCTTAAATTTTGCTTGATTTGTATTATATTTGTTTTTAATGAAAGAGTCATTACATATTTTTGAAAATTGGCATCTGGTTTATTCAAACATTAATTATTCAAAATAGCAGAAGTACACAAATTTTCCAGGAAGGTCGCAGCAAGACTTCTCAATCGGCGAGTATTGTAGCATCGGATATAGTAATTTAAAAACAAAAACCAGAATTATTTGTGTATAAAAATGTCAAAATTTTTAGATAAACCTAATAAAAATGAAAAAAAAAGCGGGATAAAATACTTGAAAAAAATTAAATTAATTTTGGTTCAAATTTTTCTATTTTTTTGCTTTGGTAAAATTAAAAAAAAATTGGAAGTTTGTAGGTTCATATAGAAACTAATATTATCAAAAAGATGTGTGCAAAATTTTAGAGAGATTGATCAATACCTTTTTGAGTTATCGTATATCCCAAATTTTGAAAATAGGGTTTTTGAAAAGGGTTTAAATTTTGAATAAAACCTATATATACATATAGTCACAATTTACCCTCTATAATATAAGAAATACTTAAAATTATTTTCGAAAAATTTGGTAATGTGTTTTTAAAGGATTATACAAACATTTTACAAAAAAAAACAAAATTTTTAAAATTTTACAGTTATTTCCCCCTAATTACTAAAACTACAGAGTATTTTTTTTTAAATAGATTTTTGTACTGACTACCTTCTCAGCACACTGTATGTATTTTAACATGAACAAAATTTGTAATCCTAATTAGTTAAATAGCGTTTTATTATTTATTTTTAAAGTTCATTCAGGATATATCCACGCCGTAAAATATTTTAAAGTTATATACACTCAGATAGTGGAAGTATAATGGCACTCATTTGCATATATTGCTCGTTACTAAACTTGGTGTCGCGTATCTAGTCATCGGGAATTTTAAGATTTAGCGTTTTACATAGGACCAACTTTCCACCCAGTGGCTGGGATACTACACCACCCCACATAAGCAGAACTTAATTAATCTAACTATAATCTTAAAATAGTTTATTAATAAAAGTTCAAACTTTTCAAAGTTTTATTTAGCAGGTAGGTATCATCTTTTTTAACTTTAGATATTTTAAACCTGCATACTTATGAAAAAAACCTTTAAGTTGAATTTAGAACTTCAGTAAAGAGACTAAAACGCTATAAAATTATTTATGTCCCTAACTTTTAAAACTTTAAACTTGATGCGGGGTTAAAAATTGGGAAAAAAAATTAAAAAAACTACTTCTTTAAGCAAATTTTATGGGGTAAATTACGCTTTTTTAACTTATTTTTAGTGGACATGTTTATTTTCTGCAGTTTTTTTTCGGTTTTAAAAAAGGTTTTTTAAACCAAAGTAAAAAAGGAATGAAAAAATCGGCTGCAGTTTAAAGAACATTCTCAAAAGTCTTCACGCTCCTATTAAATACACAATCAGTTCCGTCCTCCATTTATTAAAAATTATTGAGCCTTTACCTCGATTTCTATTTTAACTTTGGTCAATAAATTGATTACCTAAAAAAAAATGCCCAAAAGGACCAAAATATTTTGAAAATATTATCAGGATTCAGGGGGGGATCCCATGGTGTTAGCTTGTTTAGGATACTAAACCCCTTATTCTTCCAAGAAAAAAGTTTCTCACCCTTATCAACTCAAAAAATGGGTCCTATTTAAAAAAGTGGATTACGCATGGCGTTGGGGCTTTTCGCACAGTTCTGCCAGTAGTCTATGCTGTCAATCTGAAATTTTTTCCCCTTTTTTTCAGAAGGCATCTTTTAACTCATCAACTATGCATCCTCTTTAAGTTCAGAACTTTGTTCCCACTCTAGACTATTCTTACATCCCACCACTTCACAACATTCGCTTTCCCAGCTTTCATAACAGATTTTATTCACTCTGTTAAGATTCTTTTTTCCAACTCCCAACATGCTTCATATCAGAGGTACGCATTCTCCCATGGAACTCACCCCATTAGAGCAGATCTGACATTACTAGATTTTCCCAAGGAGACCCACAGTAACAATTTTCTTAGAATCAACCCAGATATAACAATTACGAACTGATCTAACCAATGGATCAAACGACACAAGACCTGGAGCTGCATTTGCGTCTTCCCGCATGAATACTCCTACTTCTTACATCCCCATGTAGTATTCTCTCAGTGAACTCTTTGTATTTATGAAGCCACTGAGCATATAAAGCGAACCAAAAAAAATCTTTGGGCTATGGTTATAGATTCACTAAACTTTATTCTTCCTTTGAAGGCTTATAACCCCTCTTGCCCTTTTAAATTTTTTACATTAAATACAACCTCAAGAGAACTTATATTCAAAAAAGAAAGCCCAATTTTAATTGTTTCCCTGTCACGGGGCAAAAGAAATAAAAATTGAATACTTTAGCAAAGAAGTGTCTACCTTACTTAAAAATTCCATTTTTTGCCCGGAGATCTGCTAGTTATTTTAAATCTAAGACAATGTGTTTTGAAATTTTTTATGGATGCACTGCCTCCAAAATTCCAGGTGATCTTTTGGATGCTGCCCAGAGTAATGACTAATTATTATTATTTTTTGACATTTCAAAGCCTTCGATCAGGTCTGGCATGACCCCAGTTTTAAATAATAGTTTTTTAAAAAATTTCTTCGTACGATCTTCCACCAAGTTTTGCTTGGGGTCCCCATTTTCCTTTCTAATTAGCTTTACCGAATATATGGGGGGGTGCCCGGCTCAGTATTCCCCCACTCTGTTTCTTCACACCTTAACGATCTTCTTTTTCACAATCAATCCCATTTATAGTTTTGCTAACTAGAGTACCCTCCACTCTGACATTTAATTTCTCACCAGTCAATAAGCCTGATTTGGAACCAAGCGTAGGTCAAAGCGATTGTCTCTCTTACAAGACCTTAAAACTTTTTTGGGGGGAAAATCTTGTTTAGTTTAATGCCTCCCAAAAAACAGTCATGTTCGGTCGCGAAAAAAACTGCCAGTCCATCCGTTACATATGAGCGGCCCAAATTCTCAGAATAAAGAGTCTTTAATCTTGTCGGCGTTACTTTTAAGAATAACCCAACTGGCACACACAATTACATCTTAGCCCCAGCAGCTTCAAAAAACTTGGGTTCCTCTTTTGAGCCAGAAAGTATTTCTCTTTTTCCCCAATCTGTATAAACCTCTTTAGAATATTGTTCTATGTCGGGGGAAATGACGTCCCTTACTAATTAACATTCTGCTCCATTTAAAGAAGAACGGTTCGTCTTATTAATGACCCCACGCTTAGAGAGGCTTCCTCCTTTTGCCAACCGTCAAGCTGTGGGGGATCTGTCGCTCTTCTACGGGTATTTTCCTGCTTCTGTTTAAAAGGGAGTTGGCCAGTAAATTCCTTTTTTGGCACTCCCAACAAAGCAACACGTAGTTCAATTTTTATGCATCCTTTATAGTTCAACTAAAGGGGCCCCCGAACTTCCCCTTTCTTTGTTCCTTCATTTCTAGATTTCCCGGTTAGGGAACCTGCTGCCGCGGGTTTTTCCTTCCCCCCAGTTTTTAAATATTTAAGCCCCGTGTGAACAACTCCCATTTACCACACTTAAGGCACCCCGGCGTTGGTATTACCTTACCTTGAACGTCCAAAGATAAAAATATAAAAAAACACGTTGTTTTTGGTTTTAAAATTGTTGCCCTGTTATTAGGCCACCGGCCTAGATAACTAAAAAATTTTTTTTTTTGAATTTTTTCGTTAATAAAATGCACCCATTTAAGTTTAGGATTTAAGTGATTTGTTTTACATTCTACGTGTAAATATATTTTAAATTTTTTGGGATTTTTAAAATATTAAAAAAAATTGACATTTTCTATTATTTTTTTTTTAATTTTTTTATTTCAATATACTTAAGAATAAAAATATTTGACAACTCAAATTGTAATCATGTGATTTTACACCCCAAAAAGTGGAGCCACACATCCAAACAATTACCAAGATCATTTGCATGTCTGACCCGACATAGTAAAAACAATGCATTTAATATCATTATTTAAATATTTCCACACTGATCTTTAAAAAGATAGCACGCAAAAAAACAAACCATTTTTTGTATGTCAGAAAAAAGAAAACGTTTCCTGGTGTTGTTAGCATATTACTGCAGTTTTTAAACCCGCATGTATTGGTACGAGGGGTTTTTAAATTAAGCCCGAATAAGGTTTTTTTAAATGCATAAAGTTAATGATTTATAGATCATTTTTCCCAAAAATATACCCCCCTTCGTTTTTATGCATTTTTTCCCGACATTGAAAAAAGTTCCATTTGTCACTTTTAAAGAATTTTTTTGGGTTGGGGTGAAAGCCATTCTCGCATAAGCTCGGCAACATTATCATCGTCTTGATATTTTGAGCCGAAGATAGAAAAAGAAAAAGAAAGGGAAATTACATGGTGATAAGCCCGGGACTAGTAGGTGGATGTTAAAAATTTTCCCCAAGGCATTTTTTCCAGGACATTTGCAGCCCTTGTATAGCCAAACCTTAATTTTGAGAGGTTTCATTTTTAAATTTTTTAAATTTTTTAACGGTTATAAAATCGTAATATAAAAAACTCCGGCTTCTAGGTAAAAATTTTTTAAAATGCATCGTATTAATCTTACTCCCGGAATAAAATAGATGTTTTTTTTGATGTGCCAACATAATGTAAAAATTTTTGAATATTTCAAGGGGGGAAATTTTTTTTATTACAAAAATAAAGTCGCTGAGACATTATAAAGATAAAAAAAAATTTATTGATAAAAATAATTTTTAAACGGTCATTGTTGGTTCGTGTAGTAAAAGTTTTTGAACGTTTTCCCTTTCCTATCATTATTAATTAGACCCTATGTTTTTATTAAGGTAGAGTTTTCTTATTGTCTTTAAGTCCCTGCCAAATATCACTTGGCTGGCACCTTTTTTTTCAAAATTTTTAATTTTTTCATTGGGAAAAGAACCCTGCCTGCTATTTTAAAAATAATTAAATAAAAACAATTAGGGGCATTTTTCCCCATTTTAAATATCTTATTATAAGAGGATTCTCAATTTTTATTTTATTAAATAAATGTTAAATATTAAAAAAATATGTTACAATTATTTTAAAGGCAGTGACCTTTTGGGAATAACCCTTTTCGGTTGGCCTTTTGTTGTTTTGGGTTTTTTATAATTTAAAAAAAAAAAAAGTAACATTTTAAAAAAAAGGTGCAAACTTTTTGTTCTTCAATAGTCTAAAAAATGAAACGTGCCCCGTGCCGTGGTTTTTGTCTGAAACTTGGGGAAAAGATGGCAAAATGGGACATGCATTTTTAAAAAACACAAATTTTTTTTTATTGCATTTTTAAAAACAACATTTTTTAAAAAAAAAAATACTAGAAAAAAAAAAGGTTTAGGGGCTAAGGATCAACAAATTGCAATTAAATTGTTGATTATTATAAAATTTTTATTAAAAATAAAAAATTTTTTTAAAAAATTTTCAAATTTATGTGTGTTAAAGTGTTAAATTTAAATAATAAACTTTTAAACTAAAAAAAATCCCCCCGATTTATAGTTAAAAAGTAAAATATAGAGGGATATTTTGGGAAAATAAAGAAAACAAAAAAATTTTATTTATTGTTTAAAAACAGGGAAAAAATCCCGTAAATGAATAGTTAAATTTTTTTAAACTGCGTAAGATTAAAATAATATTAGGTAATAATATCGACAACATACTTTAAATGTTTATGCACATAAAACACTAAAACCAATTTTTTAACAAGAAAAAACCCATATTTTTCTTTTTTCACCCAAAGTATGTTTTCTTTATGGCTTTATAAAAAAATTTCCCAAAATTCAATTTTAAGGTAAGTGCACCTTTTTTGATAAATTTTCTAACAATGCTTTCAATATTCGCTTTTTTTTGAACGGTTATGTACCACAACGATAACAAAAAAATTTTTAGGGGCAAGAAAAATTTATTTAAGGGGTTTTCAATGTTTTGTATTAAAAATACGTTTTACTTTCTGAAAATATTTATAAAAAGGGGTTATTTCTTTTAAACCCCCATTATACATTTTTTTTTAAAAAAAATTTTTTATTATTATATCCCCCCAAAAATTTTTTTAATATTCCAAATTAATTTTGTTCCAAAATTTACCCCAAAAATTTTAATAGTTCACTTACGTAAATTTGCCCCGAAATTACTGTAAATTTTAAAAGGTTTTTTCCCCAAAAAAATAAAAAGGGCACCAGAGGGTATATTTCATGTCACGAAAAAAAACTTTCTTAATTCGGTTGTTTTAATAGTTTTTTGGTTAGTTCAAACTGGTTAGCTCTATATAGTTCTGATTAGTTCTTTTTTAGTTTTTTTTTGAATTTTTGGTTATTAATTGCATTTTTTTTTAAATTAAAATGTATATTAATGACATAGGAACCCCATAGTAAAAATGATTTTTTTTTAGTAATTTTTTTCAAAATATCGTAGTCAGCAAATGTTTAAAAATTTTTAACCCAATTTTTTAAAAGATGAACTATTTTTAAATGTTTATTTGTTTAATAATGTGTTGATGCGAGGTATCTTAAAATTCAAAAATTCAGCATACTTCTAAAAGGTAATCAATATCCTCCTGGGGATTTTTTTCCCAGGTCCCTTAACCCGTCGAAGCGCAAATGTTTGATGGCTGTGAAAATTTTAGTTTTCTACATCTTTTTCCAATGTTCAATGGGGAAAAATCGAGCCCTGGGCCCAGGGCCAAAATTTAAATTTTTGGCATGTTAAAAGTAGTCCAACGTTACCTTCCACATGTGGGCGGGGATTATCCCCTTGGAAAGTTGGGTTTTGGGAGAGGCCTAAGATATTGAATTAAATGTGCTTCACTATTTCTTAATTTGAGCGGTCATGCCCTTTTAACACTAAAGAGCCCAATAATCCCAACAGTACAAAAAACATGCCTCTCAACAAAAATGGGGATCCGGCGTTCTTCAGTGCCTTCATCTGTGCCACATGTTTGAAAAAATGGGGGTTGCCAAAAACCATTGGCCCTTCCTGGGCCACGAGTGTTTTCATCCATTGAAGCAATTGGTTCATGCTCGGAGTAAAGGAAGCCCCATGAGGACGGAATGACAATAAACTTTTCCCAAATTCCCCTGGTTTTTTCCCCTGGTTGGGGTTAGTTTGGTTGATTTAACCCAAAGCTAAATCTTGGGGGATTTTAAAGAAGTGTTGTTCTGCGAACTCGTTCTGGCCCCCCTTTTTTTCGTTTTTAACCCCGGTTTTTTAACTTTTTACACAAAAATCCCCTTTTATGAAATCCAACCCGTTCAAAACTATTCGTCCCCGCCGTTTGCAATCAGATAATTTGCATTTCTTCTTACTCGGGTTTATTAAATTTGCCAACAACGTTTGCTAACACGGTCAAAAAAAAGAAAGTAAAAAAGTAAAAATAAGGTTAAAAATTTTATAAATTTTTTTTTTTTTGAAGATAAATTTGTAAAAAAAAAGTTATTGAAAAAAAATTTATTTTTACTGGATGTTCGGGTTTCTATGTCACTTGGATTTTGGGGGAATTGTTCTCAAATGCTTTTTTTTGACAAGTTGGTAAAGATCTACTTTTTAAAAAACGTTCTAATTTATGTCATGTCTAAAAATAAATAATTTGGTTACTGATTTAAAAACACCTTAAAAATAATATTTAGTCAATATAAAGTTTGCATACTTTTAATGTAAAATAATGCCAAACTTTTTTAACGACAATGTTTTTTTATATTTTAATAAATGGGGATGGCTGGTTTACTACGAAAACCCTTTTTTTTTTATTTTTTTTTTAATTAAAAAAAAATTTTTATATAAGTTTATAAATATTCTGTTAAAAAAAAAATTTTATTTACACCGCTATAGATTTGACAATGTGTACCAATCAAAATTATTTATATCATTTAGGCAAAAAAAAAAATAAAATATTGTAGCACTTTAGCCTGGTTACCTGTTTAGTGCTAAAATTTTTAAGGGTCCGAGGGGAAGGGGATTAAGAAAACTATACATCCCTTATAGGGGGGAGGGAAAACCCATTTTACGAAAAATTTTTCAAGTAGAAATTTATTATTAAAAAACTAGTTCTAATTGATGAATTAAATTTTAAAGTTAACAGTTTAGATGTTTTAAAAAGTCAGATTTTAAGGTTGCCACAAAATCATTGAATTATACTGACAATGACGTTTTAAAAATCCCAAACCGGTTAACCCAACAAGTAATTTGCTAGATTTAACAACGCGATCATTCGGCCGCAACCTTACAAATTACGTAAGACCAGGAAGGGGTTTAAAAATTCTATTACGTAATTACGTTTTTGAATGGCCCCTTTAACAATTTAGGTGGTTCAAATTTTGTTATTTAATTTTTAACTGTATATTTAAGCTAACAAAATATTAACTTTTAAAAGTTTTTCCTTATCTCTAAAAAGGATATAAAGACCCCGTAAAATCAAAAAAACTAAAAAACCCCTGTACTCCAAAATAAATAAATTTTGAAATTTTTAACGAAGCTAAATTTGCTTTAAAAATCCCCCCCAAAAAAATGACACCAAATTTTGTGATTTAAGCCCATTTTAAAACATATTGTACCAGAATTATCACTTTATTAAGTCACTGTTTAGCGACATATTTTTTATTTTGGGAAAAACATCATTCCATTGACATCACAACCCCCAAATATAAAACTATTTAACGGGAAAAAAAATTACTACCCAATTAATTTAGCTTACTTTTTAAAAGTCTTAGGGAGTCTAAAAAACCCAAATTTCCACCCTTTTCATAATTTTGTCATCCCCCAACGACAGACCTAAACCATCAGCCAAAGAAATTTAAAGGTTAAAGCCTCTCTTGTCATTTCCACGCGAATTGTGCCGTTGTTGTCAATTCAGGGGTCCCCCCGGGCAAAAAAGGGAAAACCAAACAGAGTTATGTTTAAAATTTTTTACGTTTGCCGCGTAAATGCAAAAACATGAACCCGGGGAAATTTTGGCGTTCTAACGGCGTCTTTCTAACCTACAACTTTTATAAAAACCAAGAAATTTTGATTGTATAAATATTTAAATAAGTTGCTTACCAAATAAAAAAAAATTTTTTTTGGTATAATTACGCTACGCGTGAACATTTGCATACTGTAAAAACCGGGGTTTTGCAAAAAAAAAATTTTACAAAGAAAATATGATGAAAAAAATGCCTATTTAAGAAGGTTCTCCATTCCACTGGGGAAAACACAGTTCTGTATTTCAAACGGGGAAAAATATGCTTTACTACACTGTAAAAAAAAAAATAAAAGGAGGGCTTATTAAAACAAGCGGATCTGCATAATAACAGACACCAAGCGTCATTAGGGGGGACTAGTAAACCCCCCGGTAACGTCCGTGACATGGGAATCCCAAAAGAACTGGAAGCCCTGAGAGAAGCAAAGAGAAATTTTTTGGGTGCAATTGGGGATAGAAGGAACAAAAAAAGAGGATGAGTTTGGGAGACAGAGATTCCACACCATTTTAAAACCCCGCCCTTGGGGAAAAACCCACCGAGGGAAAACCGGGGAATGGACCCGAAAAAAACCGAAGAATACTGGGAAACCCAGTAAATAAGACATGAAAAAGCTTTTTAAGAGGCCCTCCAAAAAAACGGGAAAAACTACTCAGACAAGGGAGGAAAAGACTTCCATAACAGAGGGTTGCCCAGGGGGTGATAACCTAAGGACACCTAACAAAAGGGTCATACAATGGGGACTCGTGCAGAATTTGGGCAAAAAGGGAAAAAGACTAATGGGAGGAGAAAAAAGATAATGAGATTAGGCACAAAAAACCCATGAGCTGCGCTGCCTTCGGGAGCTAATCAAGACGGTTTCCCGGGAAGAAGAAGAAGAAGGTTCTCTGGTTTGACTGTCTGATTTTATAATTTTTTTTTTTTTATTTTGAAGACCAATAGGGGATAAACTTTTAAGTTTTTATAATTTATTTATAAGTGTTTCAAAAATATACATAAAAAATTTTAGCTAAAAAAACTTATTAGAACCCAAGTTCTAGCCTTTGAAGACACCTGCCCGAAAAATGGACCCTACTTCCTCTAAAAATCAGTGATTGGCTTTTTAAAAACATAAAAATTGGCGCGTTTTTATCTTAAAGTTTAAAAACATAAAAGGAACTATTATAAAAAACTTTTTTAAAATTGTTTTGACGGTCTCAAAACAAAAAAAATTAATTTTCATGTATTTTTTTGTCAATTTTTTCCCGTTCTCGAGATATATAAAAAACAAAATTTTTTAAAAAAACCGTTTAAAGATATACTATAAAATCTTACCATTAATCTGAATAAGACCTAAAAAAATTTTTACAAAAAAAACTAACCTTTTTTTTTCTAAACTAAAGGATCTAGGTTTTAAGCCAACAGAACTCCCTTAGCTCGCACCCCGGACACCTGCCCCTTTTTAACTGTGTTTTTTATAATGTTTTTTTTAAAAAAAATATTTTACCACCATATTTAGGCATATTGGAAAAATTTATGAAAAAAAAAAAAATTGATTTTAAACCCCATCAAATTAAAAAAACCCTAAAAAAATTTTGGGATAATTATTTCGAAATGAAAAAATTTAAAAAATTTTTAAAAAAAAATGATAAAAAATTACTTTTAAAATTTTTGATGGCGTAAAATAAAAAGACAGGGCGCTAAAAAAAATTTTAAAAAAAAAACAAGAGCACAAGAAAAAGCAAATTTTAAAATTTGGTTTTAAAACATGAAAAATAAAAACAGGTACATAAAAACAGATAAAGTTTCTTTAAGACTTTTAAATTTGGGATTTAAAAGGGGTTTTATTTTGGTTGCATTATAAAAAGTTTTTTTTTTTGATTGTTTCTGTGGGGACAAACTTTAATGGAAAAAAGGGCAAGGAGGACTTAAAAATTAATGCCCAACCAAAAGAAAAAATTTAAAATACCTCATTTTTGTCTTATTAAATTGGGGTTTTTTCTCATCACCCCCTTGTTCTTTGCTATTCTTTCTTTATTCCCTTTTTGGGTTTTGCATAATGTAACTTTCTTTTAAAATTTTAATATTGATTAAATTAAAAAGTACGCCCTGGCAAATCAGGGACGGAATTCTGCCGTAAATTTAAATTAAATTTTTCCTAAACGTTTTTTTTCAATTATTGTCTTTATATTTAAATTTAAAAAGAGGTTTTTATCCACTTGTAATTTAAAACGACATTTCCTTACGCTTGTGAATTAAACGAGACGGACAAGAATTTTAAGAACTTTTTACTTCACCTACTTTTTCTTATTTTAAATTTCTTCCTCAAAAAAAAGTAATTAATTAAAGAAAAAATAATTTAGGTTTTTTTGAGTTTATGACAACACTAATTTTTTTAAATTTAAAAAAAAAATAATTAAAAATATTTTTTTTATTTTCAAACCATTCTATATAGTTAAAAAAAAAAGTTTTGTTAATGCCGTGTTTAAACAATATATCGGGGGTTAAGAGGGGACACGGTAAGTAACTGGGGGGGGTCACAGTGAATACC
>JAHBCN010021369.1:0-14219 GCA_019359885.1 Listronotus oregonensis | reverse complement strand
AAGTTAAAGCCAGTTTTCTTTTACAATAGTATTCTGTCATCCGTGATGTTGAGAGAAACATGACAAAGTATTATAATTTTTAAATCTGTTATTTTTTCGGCGGCTTTTTTGTTTAGGCTGTTTTTTTCAAAATTTTTCGTAAATTGTAAATAGCATGGCAACACCGCAAAAATCATTAAATTAAAATATTGTGTTATACGCAGAATTTCCTACTTAATTTAATTCTAAATAAAAAATTGGGTACTGCTATTAAAAAATAGTACTTTTGTGCTGCTTCGCTTTTTTGGGACATCCTGTATACAATCAAATATTTTTAGAATACGGATCCTATAACTTTTGTATGAAACATTTTCTCGTATTTCTATTACCAACAGATTTATTGGACTTCCTCGCACTAATGGGCCACCCTGTATCTGTGTTGCGTACCAACTGCTTTTTACACAAATATGCGGGACGACCGGCTTAACGTACCTTACTAAGTACATGTGAGGGGTTTACCAGGCAGTGTATACAACACAGTGGTTTGTTTGCCTTCTATGAGGTGACGAGCTATAAACAAGTTCAATAAAAAATGCGGGAATCGAACCCGGGTCTCCACGGTGAGAGGCTGGTACGCTGCCACCATACCAGCTCGATCACAAATAACTATTACATACAATGATAAAAAAAACTTTTTTTTTTGTAAAAAATACTAAAAGACAACTTATGTTGGGTATTAAATAGGCAGCACAAAAAAGATTTACAAAATTAAAAATATCAGTGGCGTGCCAGTATTTTTTTAAATAATATTAAACTAGTGCCTGTGGGCAAGCTTCTGGTAAAGCGATTAAATCTTTACTTACACTAAAACTTGCTCTCTAATAAACACTGTAAATATTTTTTTTTATAAAATAAACACATTTTGACTACCCAATAAATACCAAAAACCGAAAGAATTAATAAATATCATTACACTTTATTTTAGAAAGGGAAATTTTTTTAACATATTTTAATATGAACTTTTTTTCCTAACAATACTTGAGAAATCATGCCCTAAATTTTTTAAAATTTTAAACGCTGAATAGACATATGTATATTATTAATTTTGAAAAATCCACTAAAAACTAGTTTTATTAAAATCTAATAAAATAGTTTATAATGTTGCTAAGTCAATAACTTTTACTCCTAAAAATGTTCATTACTGCGCCTTTATGCCTAAATTCATTTCTTTATAATGCTATTATTTTGCAATCAAATCACATTATTCGAAGTGTCGTTGTCAATGGAAAAAGGAAAGACCGAAAATGTCCGAAATAAAAGGTATCTGATTGGGGACGTTTGATACTTCATGAAAAATTTATATTTAAGCCTGTCTACTAAATCACTTTCCTAACGGTAATAAATTATTATTGAACAAAAGTTTCGGCCGCGTTTTTAGTTAAGTACTAAAGTTAAGTGAACAAAGTTTACCATCGAGATACTAATTCTTAAATAGCAATTTTTCTTTTGTGTTTAGTTTTATATTTTAAATTTAAATAAATTGTAATTAAATTTAAAAAAATATATTGTTTTTAATATACACATACCAAATGACAAAAAAAAAATAAATACCAGGTTGTTATAAAAGTATTTTAATTAAATTTTGCAACCGTGTCGTTTTTTAGTTCAGTAAAAAATTAATGAATCATCTCCCTGATATTTCTATTTTTTTAGACTGTATATATATATATATATATATATATATATATATATATATATATATATATATATATATATATATATATATATATATATATATATATATATATATATATATATATATAATATATATATAATATTTAAATATAATATATATAATAATATATATATATATATATATATATATATATATATATATATATATATATATATATATATATATATATATATATATATATATATATATATATCTATATATACAGGTAATCTTTAAGTAGAGGCGAAAAATGAAAACCCGAATAAATTTTTAAATTCTGAATTGAAAACCAAGAATACTTTTTTTTGCAAATTTTCCTTCGTTTCCAAGATATTTCACTATAAAGTTATGCCAAAAAAAAATTTACATCACATTGTGGGAGTCACTAATTTAAGTTGGCGTTTTCAAACTATTACGTCATATGGAATCATGTTTGACCGTTGTCAAAAGTTAGACACTTTGGTGCATATGCTAAATAATTATTATGTTATACCCATATACATAAACAATATCACCATATTCTTTGTTAGTGAACTCCATTTTCTTGTGATTTTTCCAATAACAGATTGACATGTGTCTAACTTTTGACAAAGGTCAAACTTGATTTTATGTGACGTAATAGTTTGAAAGTGCCAATTATGATAAGCGACACCCACAAAGTGACTTTTTTTTGGCAAAACTTTATAGTGAAATATCTTGGAAACAAAAGAAAATTTGCAAAAAAAGTATTCTTGGTTTTTGATGTGGAATTAAAAAATTATGTATACTGAAAAACTGGGCTACACCAACAACCTACACTTTCCAGAATCGTCAAAAACGCTCTTAATATTATAGTGGACAAGCCAGATAAGTGGATCAAGTTCCCGTCGATCGAAAATGGAATTATGGAAGCCAAAGTGATATTTGCAGCGAACAATAATTTCCGATTGCAATAGGAGCTATCGGGGTTGAATTTGTAAACAAAAAAATTATGCTAGTAATAATGTTCAAGGCATACAGCTGTCCATACTAATAGCTGCTTGCTTCTTCGCTTTTTTCGGGAGGGGATTCTTCTAACATATCCGGGAATCGTTTTATTCTTTCGGCAATGAACTTACATTCAGATTGCTTGTCAATATCTTGTGACTCTTATTGTTCCTTTGACAGTTCCTCGTCACTTGTCATGTTTTTTAATCACAAATAATAAAGAACTTAAGCACTGCACTCTATTTGTCTCTCCGGTAGCGTAGTGGTCAGAGCCTCGGCGCGCCGGCGATCCGGGTTCGAATCCCCGCCCCGCCGGGGAGACATAGTTAGGTAGTAGTTATTTAAAATAACGTCCGTGGGGGCACTACCGCGTTGTCTAAAAGGTGCTGTAAAATGCAATATTTGCATGTTTCCGTGCTTGGGCAGCGTTGACGGAACTGGGGCAAAAAAGATGGGTTAAACATCAAAAAACCCGGCACTCACGGTACTCTGGTACTTAGGAGTATATATGTATATGTATATGTCTAGTATATAGTATATATGTATATGCAAGTCCTTCGTGAGTTGTCACAAAGATTAAAAAAAATAAATATTTCAATTTTAGCTCAAGCAAATGTGCACCACTATCATAAACGTATTATGTTTTTTTGTACTTGCAAGTTACACGTTATCCGATGGCAACATACCAACATACATACTAACTTAACTTGCACGTGTCGATTAAGAAAACACCTTTTCCTTCTTCTTGCAAAGAAAAGAAAAAGATTATGAATGTGTAATAAAGAAAAACCTTTTTTTACCTCTCCTTGTAAGCTCTACCTTTTACTTTTACCTTTATCTTTGAAGCAAATTTCTAATTTTTATAAATATGGCCTAACATTTTTCTTCTTTTAAGCCAAGTAATTTAAATAGTAAAGTCTATACTATAACAAATGGGCCAAGTGAATAAAAGGAAGCAAATACTTATACTCGAGTTTTTTTAAAATAGACCTATGTTATATTAAAAGATCAAACAAGGATGCTACTATACTAAAAGTATTTGCTTCCTTTTATTCACCTGGACCATTGTATTAAATTTATGAACAGTTTTTAAGTACTTTTATTAGTAAGTTCTTCTGACTAATATAAGAAATCAAAAAAAAAAAAAAAAATCAAAGCATGAAATTATTATCCAACCTAATTTGGTAAAATTTTCGGTTATAAAATAAAATCACCCAATCTTACGATGTTTAAAACGGAATAATCGTTAATTCTATTGAGTGAACATGAAAGCTTTGTCGTTAAAGCCAGTTTGTTGTCTCTTGTCTAACAGCTTTAGGCATCAGACTTATAAAGTCTCTTAATGTTCATCTTCGCTTGGCATAGGCAATAGGCAGAGGACAAAAATTTAATTATTTTTAATTATCTCATAAACTGAATTACTGCAGATTAAGAACCTGCACAGTTAGTTTAAAAGATGCTAATTTATTTAATAAAGATCTTGGAAATAAATACAGAGTGGATTAGCAAGATATTTGCAATCGTATACTATAAAGTAAAGGCTTTTTTACAGACTTAAAAAAGCGAGAAAACAAAAATAATATATGCCCAAAATGATCTTTTTAACACCTTTACACACCACTAAGCCTTTTATTCTCTTTACTAAAAACATATTTTTTCAAATTCGAGGATGATATGATGATATGGGTCATCAAATGCCAATTTTAGATATAATAGCATCTACGATACGGGCATTTTCCAGGAGAGCTAGAAAGCTGCATATGTGCAACCCAACGAACTCAAGGACTAGAATTAACGCAACGCCAGTTTGTAGGCAGAGTGTTTGGTATAGTGATCTGTTTGTTTTTATTTTGGAAAAACGTAAACAAATTGCCAGATCTCAAAAACCAAAATCAGGAAATTACCTTGAAAATGTAATAAAATTATTTAAAAATATTGGTTTTTGTGTTAATATAGGCAACATCGAATTAAATATAAACATTTATTAATATGACAGTTTCAAGCACCGACAACAAGCTTATTTTGGACAGCTGCTGCATTCGTTTAATAAAAAATGATAGTAATTTAGGTGTTGTACGGCACTTCAATGTCATTTTATCTCTTTCTAGTAGGTTGTATTATTCAATAACACGTTTTGTAAACTAACTTGATCAACAGCAACCAAATTGAGCATCTAAAGTAAATGTCATATCTGTCTGTCACTTCAGATAATAAACAAAAATAGTTTTCCGGCTTTAAAAATAATTTTTAACAATAAAGAATCATCGATTTATAAAAATGTAATTTATGGTGCTAGGTGGTCTTCTACCTAAGCTTTACTCTTGGCTCTCCAGTTTTTTTCTAATCGTATATCAGTTACTGTAGATGATCATTCTTCCAGCTTCTACCAAATTAATGTTGGGGTGTCCCATGGGTCAGTACTGGCATCTACTCTGTTTCTTCTACACATTAACGAGCTTCTCTCTTCCACAATCAGCCCATTCATAGTTTTACTGACGATAGTACCCTCCACTCAAACATTCAATTTCTCAAGCCAGTCAATAAAACTTTAAACTTATCTTGGATTGGAACGCCAAAAACCTTGAAGGTTTAATGCCTCGAAAACACAGTCATGTTCGCTGTCGCGAAAAATTCTGAAAATGCTTATCCGTGTCATATGAGCGGCCAAGTCCTGCAGAACCAAGAGTCGTTAAATGTTGTCGGCGTTACTTTTGGGAATAACCTCAACTGGCACAAACATATAACATCCATAGTATTGGCAGCTTCAAAAAAGCTTAGATTCCTCTTTTAAGCCAGAAAGTATTTCTCTTCTTCCATTCTGTATACTCTGTATGTATCCCAGATCAGACCCTCTTTAGGATATTGTTCTCAAATCTGGGGAAAGGCGTCTCCCACAACACTTAGCATTCTGAACTCAATTCAAAGAAGAGCCGTTCGTCTTACTAATGATCCCACGCTTACAGAACGGCTTCCTTCTCCTGCCCACCGTCGAGCTGTAGGGAATCTGTCGCTCTTCTATAGGTTTTTTCACGGCTTCTGCTTAGAGCAGTTGGCCAGTATTATTTCTCCTCTGGCAGCTCCCAACAGAACAACACGTAGTGTAACTTCTATGCAGCATTAAGTGGCGTAAGTCTTTCCTTGATCCCGGAAAGAGCTATGTAGGTTTTTATCGCGTAACCTCACTAATCAAAGGTCAAACAGAAACTTCTTGTTAAGAAGTTATATCAAAACAAAAAATCAAGCTTTTCACAATGTTGCCATATTTCGAAAATGATTAATAGGGTTGTAAACAGACTGATAAGAAGCTAATTCATAATTTCCTATCTTAATTATTTAAATCTTATAACCAATGTTTGAATCTGCCAGTTAGGCCAAAACGGTAAATTAGGGACCTGTACTATGTGATATCATTGAAATTGCAATTTTATTTGCTATATAAAAATATAATTAGGGTGTTTTATGTAATAAACCGAAAACGGAATATAACATTGTCTGTTGTAATATTGATAGTTTATCGAATGAGCTTATTCCAAAATATCTACTTTTCGAATGTTGTAAGTCTATTGGTTTGTCGAAATACAGCCTAAAATCTGTTTTATCTTTAATTGAAAACCAAAAAGCCCTAAAGTTTGTTTAGATCAATTAGTAATAAAAAAAAGAAACATTTGACAACTTAAGATGCTTACTAAATCAATTTAAATATAAACAGTACCAATGTGGTATTTGTGGAGATCTAATAACGATAGGTATATTGGTAAGACCTCAAAATATTTTTACAAAATATGGCTATTTTTTTATGTATGGCAAATTAGGACAACATAAAAACATTACAGTAAGAAAGACCGGCCTCATAGAACTTCTTTTAAACCTGATACTATTATAAAATATGTTCCCCTTGTTGACCCAAAAAGTTGCATCTCCTGCTTTTTCATATTAAGCTTCAACTAACGAAAAATTTTTTCAAAGCCATAGACAAAAAAGGCAACGGAACTATTTTCTAAATTAAGTATAACAAAAAAAAATTTTTGGGCAATAGGAAAATAATGACTGCAGAAACCTTATTGATATACTACTTTACAGACCCGTTTGTTTTTTCTGAAAAATTTTAAACCGGAAACGTTGGAACACCTCTATTTGGTGAGAAAACTGCTTATTTGCTACATAATACAGAAGGAAAAAGTGAAAGTTTTGTAGTTTTATGACATCTTATGTATTTTTTTTTATTCACATGAGCCCCAGTTATGTCTTCGCACAAATTTAACACGTTTTTAATGATTATATAAAATATACTTTACTCCACCACCTACCCACTGCAACTGTACATGTTACAATTATAAGCTTAATATTTTCGAATAAAGAGCTACAAAATTTTTTCATACATCGTATTTATTTATTAATTTTATTTTAAAAAATAAGAATGAATTTAACCTATAAATATAGTGTATAATGTATATTCATAACACTATATCTAAGAAAGGCTGGTTATAGACGTCCTTGTAGACACTGTCTGAAAGAAACACGTGGGCTACCATAAAATTGGAAATCTTAATTTAAGCAGACAAGGGCCTAAATTGTTAAATAAATAGGTGAGAAAATAGAATTTTAATATTCATGTAGCATTTTCTACTTTTACCTATAAAAGGAGACGGGTTTTCCGTTGCTCCACAGTGAGATCAGCTGTCCTGTGATATAGTGTATCTAGAAATTAATCATGGTAAGTTGATATTATTATCATACGTATACATAAATTTAAAAATCTTTTAAGTTAGATTTAAATTTTTAAACGAAGATTTTTAAGTAATTGTTTCGGTGTAGATATATTTATATCCATGCATCTGTTAGAGCTTCAAAGAAATAAGTCAGTAATATTGTCGTAAGGCAGGTTTTGACGTGGCAGTTTGGCTGATAGATTTTTGCTGATTTAGTGATCATGAAAATAGAGGTGAAAAATTTTGTTAAAATTTTTAGTATTCCTCTTCTAGTCTATATAAAAACATTAAATAGGGTTTTAATACTAATAAAAAAGTGCGTACTGTTATTCGCAAAGAATATTTCTTTCTATTATGCAAATTAACAATGACGCCAACTTTAAAAAAATATGTTAAAAAGCGAAACAATACAATGTATGACAAAATTTGCTTGAAAGAAGAAAAAAGCCATCCACATATTTTAGGGAAATATCTTTATATGACCAATTTGGAAGATGTTAAGTTTTCATAATCTTTAACATTTAATAAATATTTTTTAATGTTAGGTCCAAAATGTTAATCTTTTTGTATACACGATGTACCAATTTAAGTGGCCACTATTGCTTACTTTTTTATTATTACAGATACCAAATCGTTTAAATTAACAATGTAGTAGCATTTTTTCTACTGATTAAGATAATGAAAAAAAGAACATAATTGAATAGCGCGTTTCTGAATAAATGGCTAAAAATATTTTTTTTAAACGAAACCCCCTGTATATTTTTGACCAGAACGTTTGCAAATCGCCTACAGAATAAAAAAGTTAGTATGTAATATCAGCCTAAAATTGAAAATAACCAAATTATTATAGTCTGTCTCAAAGTATATCGTTATGGCTTTTGACGGACCATACCCCAATAAACCTTTAACGATTTTATTACCTATTGTTATTGGGTAAACCCATTTGTTCATAAGGGCAGGGGTGGGCCAGGTATTTCTTGAGTATTAACCATTAGGCATAGAAATATTTTGGCTAATATTTTAGTGGCAGTGTTGAATAACCGTTTTTACTGTGCGTTTCGAAAAGTTGTTTTACGAGAATATAACTATGTCGCGTGGAAATCATATGTCATTAGATGCAAAACAGGTTGTGAAAAATGTGTATGAAACTTTAAGCAGTAAAGATCTAATTAAACAAGAAGCTTTAAAAAAACCTGTCTACTTACAAAAACTCCAATATCATCGATAAGGGATATTATTATTAGTGAAGAATTGAACAAAAGAAAAAAACGTAGTGTATTTTTAATCTCACCGTTTTGACAATAGTGATCAGGACCTAATGAGAAGGAAAATATATTGTCTTTATAAAAGCGGAGTAATTCCTACCTTAGATAAACTGAAAAAGAAGCTAGACGAAAACGAAACCAATATAAATATTAGCCGTGGCACCCTCCATAAAGTTGTTTGTAAAATGGGATTTAAATACCGCAAAATAGACAACAGACAAGTAGTAATGGAATCGCACAGATTAAGCACTTAGGGATTTAATTACCTTCAAGAAATTAAAAGATAGAGGTTAGAAAACAGATCCATAATTTACCTTGATGAAACATGGTTCGATACACACGACACAGTATTCAAAGGATGGGTTGATTTCAGTCAAAACTGTCAGACGAAAGCACCTTCAAATAAAGGAAAACGCATTACCATAATACACGCTGGTTCAGAAGACGGATTTGTCCCAAACTGCTTGCTGTTGTCTGCAAAGAATATTAAGGATTCTAGCTTGGATTATCATGAGGATACAAGTGCAGAACTTTTTGAAAACTGGTTTCAAAATTATCTTTTAAAAAATATTCCAAACAACAGTGTTATTGTCATGGATAACGCAAGCTACCACAGCCGGCTGCTACACAATTAAAGCACCAGCTTCATCAAGTTCAAAAACTGAAATCCTGGAATATGTGTTAGAAAATGATATTTATTTTGAATTCAGTTACAAAAAAACGCATCTTTTGAAAGTCCTAAATTCAAATGTAATTAAAAACCATATGCATGTGATAATTTGGCTGAACAGGCTGGGCATACTGTCTTAGGGCTTCCTCCGTATCACTGTATGTTTATCCCCATAGAGCATTTGTGGAACCAAGTAAAATCAAAGATCAGAGCAGAAAATGTTACACCTACTTTAAGTCCCAGTGTTATAAATTTGATAAAAAATGTAATTACTAACATACCAATTGAGAGCTGGAAAAATTCACTACAGCACGTTATAACAATTGAGGACTCTTGCATTTCTATCCAAAACAACATAAATCCTATTGTAATTAATCTTAATGATGGCTTGATAATGAAACAGAATTAGATTTAGATATTTAGATTAAAAATGTTATTATGTATAGATAATGCAGTGATAAATTTATTAAAACTTTGCATATATTTAATTTATTATTGTAATTTTAAGATAATACTTGCCTAAATAAACAATAAATTATAAATCTTTATATTATTAAAGTCCGTCCCTAATGTTCTGTCCTTTAATACCTACCGATCGGCAGTTTTATTGCTGTCGGCAGGTATAATCCATAAATAAAGGCAAGAGCTAATACGGTATACTTTGAGACAGACTATACCATATTTATTTTTTAGACAAGTTAGCTGTGTATTCTTAAAATCCTTAAAGTAGGAGGAGCTTCATTCGATGAGATAATAGAAAAACGGTGATATCTTCGCACATTTAATGTAGGTTGTATATTTTATTTCTTACGCTGAAATAAAACAATAAAGAGAGAATTTAGTTTTATTTTAAAAATACACAGCCAACTTGTCTAAAAAATAAATATGGTAATAATTCGGTTATTTTCAATTTTAGGCAGATATTACATAAGAACTTTTTTGTTCTCTCGGCGATTTGCAAATGTTTTGGTTAAAAATATATAGGGTGTTTCATTTAGAAAAATTGATTTTTATATGAATTTATTTTTTCCATCATCTTAATTAGCGGAAAAAATACTATTACTTTGTTAATTTAACCGATTTTGTATCTGTAATAATAAAAAAGTTAGCAATAGTACCCACTTAATTTGATACACCGTATATAAACGCATCCTTATTTTTAGAAAGTCAAAGCTATTACCGCATGCATGATGGTGATGTGCCTTTATTTTGCCTTCACGAATGCAACACCTGTTATACACCAAAAAATGGCTAACAATGTTATATACCAAAAACTGACCAACAAGTCCGGTGAACAACACTGGTGTGGAGTATTTGACATAGTGTTAGAACTGATTTGCCTAAAATATCCAGAACCATCGAAAAGATCATGTAAGTATTTTATTATTTATTATGTTTTTATGCTCAAATATCGAATTATTATCTTAGTTGATATGTCGATTCGTTATTTACCTCCTTAAGCAATAATATGTATTAACGGCCGAGTGATGAACGCGTTGTTAAAGTTAGCAATGGACTTAACAATGGGTTAGATTTAACAAAGAGGTAAAAATGAACACACTTGACAACAGGGCATAACTTAATGGTGACTATTTGTCAAAAAATGATTTAGTTCAGGATTTTGCATTCAAAATCAAATAGATATATAAAAAAAAAAAATAATTACCTTGCACACAATATGAAAAAAAAAAAAATAGGTTCGGCACTCCAACAAAAGTTTTTTCTACATTTTCTTTAAAAACAAGCAGCATCATGGATAGATCAAATGACTAATACTGCAGAATGTCTTTAAATTTGGGTTTTTTAACAGGTTATTTCATATAATTCAAGTTTACTACATTTTATTGATACAAACCGGTAGGTACATCTAGAGTAAATAAACTTATTTGCTTTATTTTTCTAGAAAATTGATGTTTTAATATAATACATATTAGTAAAACTATTTTTTCCATTGCTTTATTACTTATTGCTTTTTATTATCCATCTATGCTTTTTAAAAACAAAAGAATTTAAATAATTTTATATAATATCTACTAACCTCTTTCCTAAGTTAAAGCGTGTCCAAAGCTATAATATGCGGTACTTAAAGAAAAACCGTTAAAGACCCGTTGGTTGTGGAAACAGAGTAAAGATTATTTATTCTTTACAACGCTAGATGAGTGGTTTTTTGGATGTTCAACTTTTTACGTTTAAAAACCCTTTTTATTAAACCTTTGCAAGTTGGGCCTTTTTGTCACAGAAATTACCACAAACTTATCTATCGCAACCACCTTTGAGCATAAACTACTGAGGGCCTTGCAACTTGGTCGCCACGTGAGAGAAAAAAATGGTGCACCATTTTTTCCGCTTGGCTGAGGGGGGGGGGTTTCCCAATTTTCCGCCGATAATGAAGAAAAATTCAAGAGAAAAAGTTGTACTTTTATTTGTTTTTTCTTGGCGCACTGGGACGTGGAAGGGTTTGGAAAATTATAATATTTAGTAATGCAAGCTAATAGAAACAATAGGACAGCGCCTAAATCATTAAATTAAAACATTTTGCATGCTTTTGCGATGCAGAAGAGAGATTGCACCTAGCTGAAGCTTACGCAAGAGCATTTAAAATGTTTTAATTTAATGATTTAGGCGCTGTGCTATTGTTTTTAGCTTGCATTACTAAATATTATAATTTTGCCAATCCACATATCCGATCCCCATGAAAAAAAAGACAAATAAAATACAACTTTTCTTTTTGGTTTTCAAACTTATTAATCGGCGGAAAAATATGCCCCGCCCACCCCTCAGCACGGAGAGCGAAAGAAAATTGCACTCTTTTCTTCTCCTCTCAAGTGGAGTGTTTGCACGACCAAGTTGCAATGGTGCCTCTATTTGTTTATGCTCGAAGGTTGCATAGATAAGTAGTAAAATTTAGGACAAAATTTTACGAGCCTGGTGGTTCTTTTTAAAATTTAACGTTAAAAAGGACAATTATTATGTGAAATCGTTAAAACCCTCTTGAGCCCCAAAACCTCATCTAGCGTGCCTGTAAAGATATACAATAATCTTTACCCCCCCAAAAAACATCTTTCCTTGCGATGCAAAAATTCTTGGATCAAGTTTTACTCCCTAGAGTGCGTTTAACTTAGATTTCGACAAAGGCCTTCACCGGATCGGACCTATACCACATCGGGTCTTTAACGGTTTTTTTAGGTACCGTATTTTATAGCTTTGGACACGCTTTAACTTAGGAAAGAGGTTAATAGTTAATAAATAAATTTATTTTAATTCTTCTGTTTTTAAAAAGCATAGATGAATAATAAGAAACAGTAAATAATAAAACAATGGAAAAAATAGTTTTACTAATATGTATTAAATTAAAACATCAATTTTCTAGGAAAATAAAGCAAATAATTTTGTTTACTCTAAATGTACCTACCGGTTTGTATCAATAAAATGTAGTAAACATGAAATATGTAAAAGAACCTGTTAAAAACCCAAATTTAAAGACATTCTGCAGTATTAGTCATTTGAGCTATCTGTGATGTTGCTTGTTTTTGGAGAAAATGTATAATATGACTTTTGTTGGAGTAGCGCACCTATTTTTTTATATTCTGTGCAAGGTAATTATTTTTTTAATATTTTTTATGCTTAATGAATTTTAAACGCAAAATTCCGAACTAAATTATTTATTGTCATCCAATAAATCCAGTTAGCATAAAACATGCTTTGTTGTCAAGTTTTTTCATTTTTCACGCTTTGTTAAATTAAGCAATTGTTAAGTCCATTGCTAAGTTTAACAACGCGTTCATCATTCGGCCGTAAGAAAAGTATTGTACAGGGTCATTTGATGTGGACTAAACAAGGCCATATTTTTAGCTTTTCTTGTATTTAAAAAAGATAAAATGGCCGTCTTGTAATTCCAGAAAAATATTTAAATTGAAGCAAAAAAGATAGGACATGATATTACAATTTTTAATGGGACACCTAATTTATTGTTTTGTCCTTAAAAGCGTCTTATCTTTTTTTCGATGCGTTTAAATAAAAATGATTTTGCATTCTTTTTTAACAATAAAATTAATTTAACGTGGTATTCTAGTCTAGAAAGTTAAAAAAATCGATTTTTCTTTTATATTTCGATAGTTTAAATATCCATTACTAAATATTATAATTTTGCCAATCCACATATCCGATCGTTCGCAGTGCGCCTAAGAAAAAAGACAAATAAAAATCAACTTTTTCTTTTGGTTTTCGTGCTTATTAGTCGGCGGAAAATAGTGTAAAACCCCGCCCCCCCCTCAGCACGTAGAGCGAGGAGAAAATGGTGCACTCTTATTCTTCTCCCTCTCAAGTGGAGTGTTTGCACGACCAATTTGGTGCCTCTTTTTAGTTTATGCTCGAAGGTTGCGATAGATAAGTAGTAGAGTAGATTTCTAGTGACGAAAATTTTTTTGAGCCCGGGGAACTTGGTGTGCTTTTTTAAAATTTAACGTTAAAAAAGGACAATTATTATGTGAAATCGTACAAAACGCCCCCTTTAGCCACCCAAAAAAACCCTCTCATCTAGCGTGCCTGTAAAGATATACATATAATCTTTACTCTGTTTCTACAACCAAGAACATCTTTTTTCCCTTCGATGCAAAAATTCTTTTGGAAAAAAATTTCCCCCCCAGAGTGCGTTTAACTTAGATTTAAAAAAGGCCCACCGATCGGACCTATACCAATGGGTCTTTAACGGTTTTTTTTTGGGACCGTATTTTATAGCTTTGGACACGCTTTAACTTAGGGGAAAAGGTTAATAGTTAATAAATAAATTTATTTTAATTCTTCTGTTTTTAAAAAAAATAGATGAATAAAAGGGGAAAAAGGGGAAAAAAAAAACAATGGAAAAATAGTTTTTTTAATATGTATTAAATTAAAAC
>JAHBCN010021368.1:0-14221 GCA_019359885.1 Listronotus oregonensis | reverse complement strand
TTTTTTTTTTAAAAAGTTAAACTTTTTGTTTGGAAAATTTTTGATTTTTTTGTAAAAACATTACCAAAGCAACTTTTTACGTAGAATTTAATGGTGTAAATATATGTATTTGTTTTATAATCAATAGTTTAATAGTTATTAACGGAAAAAACGATGTTTCATATGGGACACCCTGTATATTTTTGAATAATTGAAAATAACTTTAAATTACCTTCCAAAAATATAGCACACTTAATATTTTGCTCGAGTTCTCTTCGAAATAAAGAGAATTGAACGCCGCATAGATTTTTGACGGTGGTTTCTGGAAAAATGTAACCGTGTGCGCGATTTTCCACTGAATTGTATTTGGACTGACGAAGCGTATATAAGCAGTGTCGGTATTTTTAATCGCTATAACTCGTATACTTGGGCGCAACAAAACCCTCATTCAGTAGTCGAGCTAAGAAACCAAGAAAGATTTGGGTTTAGTGTCTGGCGGGTATTTTTAGAGGTAATTTTTGGCCCGTTAATTTATGATGGTACCCTCACCTTTCAACGATATTTCCAATTTTAAGGCAACAAATAGAACCCTTCATTGATGATCTACCTCTAAGGGAACTCGGAAACATATTTTTCCAGCTAGACGAGAATTAGAAGTAGCGGTTGTGCAAGGGTTTGCATCTCTCACCCCTCTTGAAATGATGAATTCTGCAAGAAATGTCCGGAAACGGTGCCGTTTGTGCATAAGAGAAACCGGTCGACAATTCGAACATCTCCTGTAGCTAAATCTCTTGCTTGGTTTATTACTTTTTTTGTTTTTATATTTTATTTGTTTAATCTTATTCTAAATATAGTTTACATTTTATAAATTCGACATCATTCCATTAAATATAAGTTTCATTTAAAAATATTAAGTGTGCTATATTTTTGGAAAGGAATTTAAAGTTATTTTCAATTATTCAAAAATATACAGGGTGTCCCATATAAAACATCGATTTTTCTCTAATAACTATTAAACTATTGATTGTAAAAAAATATATTTAACCATTAAATTTACGTAAAAAGTTGCTTTGGAAATGTTTTTATAAAAACTCAAAATTTTCCTAGAAAAAGTTACAGCGATTTTAAAAAAAATCATTTTTTAAAAACACCCTGTAACTCAGAAATGGAACAGATATCGATGTGCGGTTTTTACCATTATGTTATTGACGAAAATTGAGCTCCAGACACCGACATTAGTTTTCATCTATCTCCTTTAAAAATGGGAGTTTCCCTTTAAAAGTGCCCAATTTGGCCCACCCTGTACATATGTTACCTTAAAAAACCGAATTTGGTAAATCCAAACATTCACTGTTGAATGTCAGCTATAAAAAAAAAACTGAACGAGCACTAACCAAAACTATCCACTTTGCTGCCTTCTGGTTAGCAACAACCGAAACCAATAAACCTAACCAAAATTATTAACCAGAACGCATCAAAGTTGTTAGTTTTGGTTGGTGCTCGTTTATTTTTTTTAATATTTAACATTCATCGATGAATGTTGCATTCCCTTGGTCTTTCACAGTCCTCTTAACAACACCAGAAAAAATAATTTTTTTCCTAAACAAACTTTTTTTATTTAATTTTTTAAAGAAAGAAACTAGCTCCGGAATAATTTTTTATTTCCTCCCAAATTCACATCCGGTGTTTATTGAAGGTCATATCGATAAACCGGATATAGATGGTTGCCGGACGTTCCGGCTTTTTTTGGTTTCAGAGGAAAGGAATTTCCCAGGGAAATTCCGGGAAATAATTTTCAGTTCGTCTCGTCCGGAAATAAAAATTAAAACTTTACTGGTTTGTTGGGCGTTTTTTATTTTGTTTGCTGCATAAATTTTGCCAAGGGGAAATTGTATTTTATCGTATACCCGATAGAAAGGTTAAAACAGATTTAAAAAAAAATAATAATTATAAATTTTTGAAAATTGTATTTTTAGGGTTCAGCCTGATGTTAGTATATGTTATCAAAGTCCAAAGGGAATTCCACATTCCCGGTGAATTCAAAAATTAAAAAAAAACTGAAAAAACTAACCAAAACTAAACCTTCCAAATTAAGTTTTAATCAGAACGCACCCAAGTTTTAGTTTTGGTTAGTTTTGTTAAGTTTTTTTAAATTTACATTAGGTAATGGGACATTAAGAAGTTTAAAGGTGTATGGAACCCAATGCTATGGCCCTTCGATCAAAAAATGTCCACCCAGAGAAAATAACTATCAAAGTTGGCCCCCCGTTCTGCGAATAAAAATTCCACAAGTAATTTAATGGGTTGCCTCCAACACGATAAACGGTGTGTATGAAACTTATCCGCGCTGTACCATCAACCGTCGTCGTCTCTCATTCGTCATTTTCATTGGGTTTGTGCCCTTTGGCCTATTAGGGTTTATTGTTTTCTTTGTGTTATATTTTGGGTTGCAGGAGTTTTTTGGTTTTAAAACCCTTCTTATTTTAGTGTTAGTTTTATTAAAATTGTGACTATAATTTTTGTTTTTGTTTGTTTTAAACATGTCAAAATCATAGATTGTTGGTTTTGTCTTGCAAATCCAAGGGGTTTAAAACCCCATTTTTACTTTAGAAGTATTTTTTTTATTTAAATTAGGTGCTTTTATGAGGTCGTTAGGTAACCGAAAAATAATAATATATCAATTATGAATAATAGAAAATGAAAATTTCATAGGAAATAGCAATGAGAAAAGTAAGGCAATCTTTAACTATCTTTTAGATGATTTCCACAATGTTTGTGTGTTTCTGTGGATTATTAAAAGAAATAAGGTTTACATTCAGGTACTTTTATTTCATTAAATAATTTAGTACATTCTTTTAAAGGATCAAAATTATTAATTACTGGGCAGACAGGCAAATTTTAATCTATACAGGTCCCTTTAATTGAATGAAAGAAAGTACAATTTTATGTTAAATTCCTTTTTGCTTTTTCTGTATTTGTTTAAAAGAAATTGGATTTTTGGTTTCTCAAACTTACATTATCAACTTTTAAGCTGGTATACTGTGACACATAATATTTATCGGAAACTGTTACACTGGATACCTAGGTACCAAAGGTTACTAAACATTTTTAACCACTGTTACTCTGTCTTATTTTATGAATGTTTGTTATTAGTGAAAAGTATATTCCTAAAAACAGTTTATAAAAATTTACTTTTCAATGTACAACCAAAATCTTAGGATTAGATTAATCTCATTTGCACTTATCTTGCCCTTCTTTATCACAAAATTGGTGATAAAGTACATGAAACTATCATACAATGTTTAAAATTTCTTTTTAAAAAATCGTGTTTTTATTTATTCACAAAGTACCCAAAAATATCGACCATTTAAATAAAAGACTGTAAAGTGGCGCCATTTATTCTTTCCATATTATATCAGATGATATAAAATCCAATACTACACAATAATTTTAAATATTCTATGGTAGTATCGTTTAATAACCAACAATTTTGTGCAAAAAATAAAAAAAAAACAGTGAATGCTTGAATTTGACATTTGATAATGTCAACTTTATAGATAGTAACAAAGAATTATGAAAGTCCGGCTCTGACCTACTATTCATTGCGCAAATTCCGCGGGGCCAATCCCCCTATTGCCGGGGGCCCTGCACGCCTGGACAATTTTGTTTTACAGTATTGGGCTTCCATACACCTTTAAACTTCCTTGGAAAATTTAACCATTTGTAAACTTTCACAGTAACATATATATGACACAAAATGTTTTAGCGTGTTTTCCCCTATCATAACTTTGTTATCCTTTTACATAGAGGTATAAGGTTTGGTATCACACACCTTATTTCTGGTTATCTTTGAACCTTACGTAGAGCATGCCAATTTAAAATTGACACAGAGAAGTTTTTAGAATAGCTCTACTAGCTGAGAAAAATGTACACCTTTGAACTAAACCATAGAAAACAATACTATATTTCTTCAGATACTTAATAAAACATTTTGGCGATTTGCCGTATCGTATATTTAGGGGGTATTGTAAAAGTTTGTAATCTGATTGAATTTAAGTTTCTGAGGCGATATTTTTTTTAGAATATTAAACGCAGGCAGAATTATATTCCATTCATTAAACTCAGAAAAAAAAGGGATCACATCAAAAATACTTATATAAAAAATAGGCCACGTGCCTATCGAAAAGCCTCGTTCTCTTAAGAGTGCATTTACGCTACACCTTAGGGGTCGGGCGAAAGGACGCGGAGACTAACAAACTCCCACTACCACAATTTTTGTATAACCGCATTTAAAACATTATATTTTATTTAGGTTCTTCCAAATTCGGTATGTCGATGCGATGTTGTTTCCGATTGCAAGCCTACAGGAGATAACGTTTTTCGGTAACTATTTTTCACTTAAATGACATAAATTATACATCATTTCAAAGGTAAGGAAATAGTCTATGCCTCTGCTATAACGGATTTTTGAAATATGTGTCGAGTTAAGAGAAAATAGTATCTAAACATAACCGATTTTAGGGTGACTTTCACTCAAGGAAATATTAAAAACTAAATCCAAATTTAAATAACTATTACAGCAGAAGCCCAGATTTAAGTGTTGGCTTTCATATAGTTTTTGAAAATTATCGATAACTTATACCGTTTTTGAGAAAAACATTATGCCCCGAACCCCAAATTGGATCCAATTTTCGCGGCGCGAATGGACTCTTAAAGTACTGAGATCCTAAAACTAACCACAATTTTATTAAAAAAAAAAAAATTAAAAAGCGTGGGTTGCAATTTACTATATTTTCATAATAACTCTAATTTTAACATTTAATATCAAGCACCCCATGCTTTTTTACTATAATTAATTATTTTCTACTTTTTACTTCGGTTTGCTATAAAAGCGGGTTTTTTTAGTTTTCTTAAACTTTAATTTATTACAGTAAAATTCCAAAAAGTATGATTAAAAATGGGCAATTTTTCCAAAAGGCTCCCTTAACTAGAGAAGAAACCTTAAGAAATATTGAGACTTGTCCAGTTCCAAACTCAAGAACCATTACAATTCCGTAAGATTTAAAAGTTAAGATAAAATTGCCTGGGTTGCTTCGATGCTGGCCCATTATATCACTGAATTAATTTATTTATTTTATATTTTACAGGTATTTTGTTTTTGAAAAGGAAACCTTTTAAAATGCATAAATTTTACCTAAACTTTAACCATTACTGTTTAACCCATGTACTCTAAGAAAAGTTCTAAAAAGTTTTGATTACAAACTTAATAAGAACAATCAGACGTTGTTATTTTGTTGAACCCCTATTGTAGTTTGAGTTTTGGTTGTTAAGTTGAATGGACTAAGTTAGAATATTGGCAAAGTTGAATATGGTCCAATTTCAGGATAAGGTTTTTCCAAGATTAAGAAAATAATTCTGTTGAATTATTATGGTTATCTTCGAGCTGTACTAAATAAAAGGTTTTGTTTTTGCACAATTTTAGTTTTAACCAAATAGCCAAATAACCCCCTCGCAAATTATTTTTCCGCATTATTTCAGTTCAAAATTAAAGCGGTGAAATTAAAAAACTCCTTTATGAGGAATATTTTTTATATTATTAAGCACAAAGTGGATTAAAAAAACTAAATAAAGGTTTTTCTCCTCTATTTTCTGAGTTTTCCATTTGAAACAGTTTTTCCATCGATGTAAATATCTAATAAAAGGTCTTTAATCTTTTTTAGTTTTGTCAATTTGAAAAGTTACAGGAAATCAAAGGCTCAAATTTAATTACAAAAGTTCGAAACAGGGGAAGCTAACTTGACAAGATGTGAAAGAGGGACGGGGGGTAAAAAACGTGACTATTGCAGTTCATAAAACAATTTTTCCCTAATTTTATTTTTCTTGATAAAACGTCATTTTTATTAGGTGTCTTTGACTTTCTTAAGGTAAGTCTAATAGTATTCTTTTAAAAGGGGTTATCTACTCGGCGCGCTCAAAAACGATATTTTCCCATTTTTTTGCAGCTTCATCATAGTTAATTTAAAAAAATTCTTAAAACAAATTTGTTTATGTTCGCAAAAAAGAAAAGGCGAATTCTTTTTTCCGGGATTGTAAAAAAGAAAAAGTCAAAAAAAAGGTGACTCACTATTAAAATAAACATAACCCGGGGTCTATATAATCCATTCCTTTGTATAGACCCCATAATATGTTTATTAAAATCTTAGCAATAATTTATATACATTTCGGCATTTATGCTTTGTTAAACCCTTCAAAAAGGGTTAATGTTTCGATTTTTCATAGCCTAAAATTCTGCGAAATTTATCCGATTTTTAATCCAGTTGCATTTCTGTTCCTTTTCTTTTACCTGAAACTCGATTTTGTGTTTTCTAATGGGTTATTTATACATGAGAGGAATAATTTCATAAATATTATTTTTTTTAATATGTTGTATCCCAATGTTAACGGACCACCCAGTCAATTATTAAAAATGTATTTTATTTGTTTCGCAACGTCTTTTCTTGGAAAAATATCCGACATCTACGTGTATACTTCTTTACGACATAAAATGGAACATATTCCCACAGGAAAAAAACGTTTCTATTTTCGTAGTGGAAGACAGAATAACTTCGTAAAACAACACCTTAGTACGTGAAGCGGGTAGGCATCAGAATAAAAATATCAAAAAAAAATATTATCTGATAAGACTGTATTAAATTTTTGGGGGTTTGGATATCGATCCTTTAACCTTCACCTTAACACCGACTGTGGTCCCGCCATGGTATTTTTAAGTGCTTGTTAAAGTAGGTTCTATAAACAAGCACGGTTTTTTAAAAGTACCTTGTTGGCTTTTGCTTTTCCTTTGAGACTTACAGACCTGAACCTGCATATGTCTTTACAATACCTGATTAAAAACTAAAAAAAGGATCCCAACACCATAGAATAAAGATGGGAACTCGATCACTCACTGGCGATCGAATCAATCATTGACCGATATCTCAAATGTCCAATCTTTTCAATCGTTTATTCAATCAATCATTTTTATAAGCGTCCAAACCAAACGCCCAGCGATGGTCGACGGTTAATATATCGATATGGCGACCTGGCACCCTGGACAATTAATTGGCATGAACAGTTGCCTGTTTACAGAGTTGAATAAAGATGAATATCGCAGCATAAATATTTTGGTTTTAAATTTTGCCGCGACTGAAAAAAATTATCGCGTGGTGGCGATCCCTTTAATGTTTTATGTCAAATTTGCAGATTTTTATAGATGGAATTAATAATTGGTTGGATTCGGGCAATCGGTTTCCACTTTCATAATGGTAACAAAAGTCATCGAACGAACGTTTTTTAAACAGAGCGGGCGAAGCCAAGACAGTCGCCAGCCAGACAACACAACTTCATTCATTACGTTACTTTTCGTCTTTCAGTCAGGTAGTGATTTTATCACTGAGAGCGTACCGGATTCGATCGTTCAATATTCATAAACGATTCGGTCACTGTGATCCAATCATTCACGATTGATGCTTCTCTACCATCAAACTGACGCCTATTTAACCACGATGGGTGAATTGCCATTTTTGGTTTTATTTTATGTTTTCAGCATTCGAAAATGAACATTATATTTTTCTACAACATACGTTTTTTTATGTTTAACTCGCCAACTTTGCTCGTTTTTAATATTTCTTCTTGAAATATCTAATGCATAAATTAGTTATTTTTGTTAAAAAAACAAGTGCGACCGAAAAAGCTGTGTGACAGTCTTCAATTTCGATTCTAGACCTGTACAAGGTGTCCCATTTTCGACACTTTTGTAAGAGTATCTCCGTAATAATTATAATCTATCAAAAGTAAATATATATATATATATATATATATATATATATATATATATATATATATATATATATATATATATATATATATATATATATAATATAATTTTTACTTACTCGCTTGAAAGATACGAGAAAAAATTTTAAAAAAATCAGTTTTAAGAATTACCTTATATTTTCTTGTTTAAAAAAGGTAAGGTTATTGGACCTAACCTCATTTTTGTAAATGGAACCTTATATATTTTATTTAACTGTAATTTTTTTTTAATTCACCCCCGGGAGGGGGTGACAAAAAATTAAAAAAGTGGTTTTTTAAAAATTTTGAGGAAACGGTAAGTTCTAGAAAAAAAATTTTAAATAAAAGTTGTAGAACGTAAAATTCTACATAAAAATGATTATATATAACTTTTTTCCTAAAATTAAAATTAACTGAGATAGATTAGATAGAAGCCAGGGGGATGATATACCAGCAACTTTAAAAAAATCATAAATTATTGGAAAATTAAAAAACTCATAGTTTTTTAATTTTCTTTTGTAATTTTTTTCACCACTTCGGGGGTGAATTAAAAAAAATACAATTCGTTTTTAGATTCTTCATAGTAACTTATATCAAAAATTCAAGTTTTAACCTTAAATTCGTATTTTACGACCTATTTTCTTGGGCTATAATGGTCTACCCCTTGTAGCGAAAAATAAACTTCTTATTTAAATGAAGTACCCTCAAAAAACTAAAGGTCAAACCAAATTTGTCTATTTACCAAGGTATGGTCACTACGTTACTAATTTAGGGCTGTGAGCCGTTCGTCTATAAAGTATTATTTCAAAAGAATACATTTATTTTTAAACTTTTGTATTACGTTTAATGCGGAAATTTAATAAACTATTATACTATTTGTGTTATAACATCTTTAGTAACTTAGAATATGGTAATAGGAATGGACATAGGTAAAAATCACAAAAGTACCAATAAACCAAAGGCGCCCATTTTGAGGTAAACTGCCAATAAAGTAATTTATAAATTATAAATAGTAGTTTTATTGGCATTAACAGTTAATAAAAGCTCAGGTAGAAGGAATTATCAAGTCAAATTAAGTAGGTAAGGTAAATGATCCATATTATGTTTATTCTTTAATACAATTCAAACGACCTTTACTTTAGGGTGAAAAACTTATTCTTCCTATTTATTTAAGGAAATATCAACATTAGACAAAAATGTATCTGTTTTAAGGGGGAGGGTAACGTTTTAAAACTTTTTTTTCCTTTTTTTTTAATTAGATTTTCTGAATGGAGAACCTTTTAAGAATACTGTGTAAAAATTTAGAGGGAACGAAGCAAAACTATTGAAGTTACAGCAGTAAGCCGATAAGACCCACTTATAAACGTTTTACTCCAAATTTTTAGTGTTCAAATATTTAAAGTCGGTGCCCCTTATAACTTCAAAACTATTGCATCGATCCTTTTAAAATTTTTCACTATTCCATACATAATTTACAAGTTAACGCTGGAGAGATTTTTTAAATTTGTTAATATTTTTTATATTACAGTAACAAATTAGCCGATTTTTTTCGCAAAAATACGTTTTTCACTTCAAAGTATTCCCAAAATGTGAAAAATTGAAATTTCCAAAAACCCTCCCAGCATTACTTGGGGAAAGAGATTATCTATCGAAAAACTTTTGGTGATTCAGCACCTAGTTATGAGGGGCACCGCAATTCTACTTTTTTCCGAAATGCTGCCAATTGCCGTATTTTTTAATATCTTTTCATTAAAATTTTACCTTATATTCTTCAAATATTATATTTTAGTGTAGCATTAGTTTTAATAAATTAATTTTAACTGTGTCGTCCAAAAAAATTCGCAAAAATGTGCTTTTTTTTGCACAAAATAGCATTACTCCCCCCTTTAAAAGAGGACCAGAATCTACTTTAATCACGATCTTGATTGACTCAGTCAAAATAGATGTAAAAATTGGAAAGTTCAGTTTATCTAAAACTTAAAAATACACCTGCTAATTTTATCAATTTTTTTAAACCAGAAATGGAAATGTACTATGTTGAAAATTTTTCTGTAGGTAAACATTTTGTTAACATTTAGAAACGCGTTAGAAAGATAAAAAATAAAATAAAGATAAAGGTCCAATACTTTTTAAAAATTATTTATTTTTAAATTCTTTTTAAAACTTTAGTTAGGTGTTGATTTAAAGCAGAGGTCTCCAAACTACGGCCCGTGGGCCCCATCCGTCCCGCGGACAGATTTTGTCCGGCCCGCGGAGAGCTAGCATACTTGAAAACTCCTTTTAGAGAACAAATAATTTTTATAGCAAATTAAATTTAGTTTACTGAAGTATTCTTATTTTATGTTAAATAATTATTAATATGACATCTACATTGATATGGTCATGGGCTAACTCCGCTAACTCATAACATTCTTGTAGGCTTATTGTTATTGTTTTTGTGATAAGTTGGATAAAGAAACACAGAATTGTAATGAGTAAAGACATGTATAATATGCAGAAAATTTAACTTCAGTATATAATAACTAACAAATTATTGAAATGAATCCAACTAACATTTTATACATTTTAAATAATCACATAACTTATAACAAACATAATGACATATGAAATACTAATGAGATTTATGTAATTGAGATTTTCCACTGACAATAGTTTGTGGACTAATTTTACTTGTACCAATTACTAAAAGAGATTTAAGATGCTCATCAGTTAATTTCGATATTAAAATTTGTGTACTTCATTTTGGAGAAGGTTTCTCACACAAATAAGTAGTACCAAAAAAAGAAAACAGACCACGAGCAAATTTATGCAAATTATCAAATTGTGTCAGTGGAAGACTCTTATAAAATTCCAACAAAGATGAGTTTTGATATTTGTTCTTAATTATATCAGTGCATTGTAGATCAATCATTTCCATATGAAGTTCCGGGCTAGGGTTTCAATGTCAGTATCAAAAGGATTCTGAAAATCTTAATTTGATTCGCAATGGCATCAAAGTCCGAGAAACAAATATCAAAATTTATTTTCAAAGCACTCAAAGTTTCGATTGCAAAATCGATAGGAAACTCAGTCTCAGTAGTGTGGGTGATTATTTCACATTGTTTTAAAATGTGAAAACATTTACTTCGTAGTTGTGATTGAAACAGTCTAATTTCTTCCGGAATGATTTGATATTAGGTATAAAAACAGGGAAGATGCTGGTTTTCTCCTTGCAATCCCAAATTCAGTTCGTTCCATGTTTTTTTCAAATCAACATAGAATGGCTAACTTCCACAGCCATGCGTTGTTTTGTAATTCAGTAAGAGGGCGATGCTTTTATTCAAAAAATTTCGATCACTGCTCGAAGTTCAAAAAAGCTGAAAGACTTTCCCCCAACTAAGCCAGCGTACGGCAGTATGATAAGGTAAGTCAGTTTCTCCAATCTGTTCAATAAATTGTGGGTTGTTGTGATTCAGCCCAAAAGATCTGATAAAATTAACAGTTGATATGACTGGTTTCAGAACGTCAGACATATCCAAACATTTTCCGCAAAAGACTGTTGATGAATGATCAATGTAAGACTAATGGTTTTGAACCACCGTCATTTTCTACAGCCTTTGACCAGAGCGACCACTCCTTTATCTTTCCCACTCATGTTTTTGCCTCCATCAGTTGTAAACTTTTAAGTTTTTCCATCGAAGGTTCTTTTGATTAATGGCCATTTCAACTCCTTTAAAAATATCTGTACCAATAGTTATGCCATGAATATTTTTACATATCAAAAGTTTTCGTGCCTTCATAGCTTTTTTCTCTCCTCGAATATAAATCCCCTGGATATCTGACACATCCTTGACCCCATCCAAAAAAAAAAGCACTCAAAATGTCAATTTTTTTCAAACAGAAGGGATATATTTTCAGCGATGTTTTCACCCTTCGAGCCACAGTTTTTCTGACATCGCAGTTTTTAATAAATTTACCTTTTCAGGGCACACTTCGGCTACTGCAATTTCTCGATCATTTCTCCATCGGTGAATGGTTTTTCCCCGTTTTGCAATTTCAAGACCACACGAAAACTGGCACGAGTTGCAGCCTCTTTTTCAGTTTTGATTTTGTAAAAAAAGATTGCTGCGATTTCAATCCGCGCTGCATGCTTCGAATTTTTCGTCCGAAATTCCTCTATATTTTGAGTAAATTTTGAAAATGTTTTGTTTCTTTGCGTTTAATGTTATTTTTTTTTGAAAACGGCTTGCTTTCACAAATCAAACATAGCGCCTTGTTACTGGACTAATTGAAATACTGAATTTTCACTGATCTTTGAATTTTCTGCATTCACTATCAATTTTTCGCTTTTTTTCCATACTAATTCAAAAAAAAGAAAAAATTTTAAATCAAAATACTGTTATAAAGATGTTTTAAAACTTAAACCCCACAAAAGTTTTAAGGAGGTATACAATATTTTATTTAACAACAGTGTTGGGAAACGCTTGTGGTTGTGCCACTACCCTTTTTAATACCCCAATTCTGCCATCTAGAAGTGAGTGGAAGAACCAGAACTTTCTCAACCAAAATTTTTTTGTCTGTATTGCGCCATCTGTTAGCGATAAAGGGTTCCTTTTCCGCGTGTCCCCCAAAGATGTTTAGTTACTCCCATTCTATCTACGACTAATCTAGAAATTACAGATAATGGGAAAAAATAATATCCGTTTTGCGGTTTAGCCCGGTTTGCATTTTTTAAACGTTGTGTATTTTTTTGGCTTTTTTATCAGTGGACTATTTAATTTTTACCCCCGGCAACAATGATAATATGGTTTTTGGCCCTCGGAATTTACTGGGGTAATATAGGGCCCCCTAAGGCTGGAAAGTTTGGGGACCCCGATTTAAAAATAAAAAGCGACATTTTGGGCCCCCATTAAATTTTGGAAAAAAAAGCTTCCCATCCCCTAATCTTAAAATCAAATGGCTTCTTGTAATATATGGTTGAAAAAGAAATGTAAAGCTTTGTACTTGCCTATATAAATATACAGGGTGTCCGAAAATATTGTTTAAAGTTTTAAAAAATTTTAGAGACCATAAAATATAAAAAAGGCCCGGGGAATGGGCCCAAACAAAAGTTCTATGGCGATTTAAAGAAAAACCCCGGGATTTTGGTTTTTATTTTATATTTTAAACCGTTTCAGAAGCCACCTGAATTTTGGCATATGAATTCTTTTCATGAAGGGAACCTTTTGTGATTTTCTAAATTATTATTTTAAAAGGGGCGCGACAGGTAAGGGGCCCGATTTAATTTGTTCTCATTTTTTAAAAAAATCAATTTTTAAATTTTATTTAGAAATTTGATTCCCCGGTATAAAGTTTGACTAAAAAAATTCTTCAAAAACTTTGGAAAAAACTTTCGAAAAACACCCCCAAAGAAAAAAAATTTCATCATGGTCGCCCAATAAAATACAAATTCCCTTTTTTTGAGTAGGGTTATGTGGTGCCAAATGAAAAAAAAAAAGGGTTTGCTTTGGGGAGGCCCCCAAAAATTTTCGAAATCACCCGTTCCTTTGATAAACTGTTTAGGTTTACATCAGAGATTAAAGAAACTGGTTTTTTCGCCAAATAAAGAGATTTGGACAAAAAACCAAAAACCCCCAACGCCGAGACAGTGGAAAAAAGATTGAAACCCCAGGGGAACCGAAGAATTTTTGTACAAACGAATATTTCCAAAGGGGTGTAATTTTTTTTAAAAATTTTTCCTTTTTTTAAAACCCACATAAGCCTACTTTTTGTAGAAATTTTTTTATTACTGGGCGACAAGCATGGCCTGATTAAAAGCCAAAAAGGAACCTGACAGGTTTTCGGAAATACCTTTTTGGGGATTTAACTGGGACCTGGTGTCTAAAGAAAACTGCAAAAACATGACGTTTAATAAAAACGGAAAAATTAAATGAGGCCCCCCTGTCGTTACCCCAATTAAAAATTTTAAATTTGTAAAAAAAAAAGAAAAGGACCTACTGTTTTAAAAATTTTTTCGCCAAAATTAAATGGCTATTTGAAACGGTTCCAAAAATATAAAAAAAAACTCATATTCCGGGGTCTTTGAAAGCCAAACAATTCGACACATTTGCGGACCTATGTTCATATAAACTTTTTTCATAATTTAACATGTAGAGGGGTTTAAAAAATTTTTAAATTGGGCCATTTTTAAAGGAAGACTGTTAATCACGACGTAAAATTTTTTCAGGCATTTTTCTTCTACTAAACTTTTCCCAAAGCAACATTGTGCGTTCCCAAAAATTCGGGAATCGTTTTTCACAATCTTGTCAAAATTTTGTGGAAACGAAAATATAAATGTGGAACAAAATTTGGGGTTTCTAATCCGTTTCAAAAAATTTTAAACGCCTGGGACTTATAAACAACTTTTATAACAATTATTTTTTGAAAAAAGATT